>JANBPO010002988.1:1146100-1256604 GCA_024336825.1 Amorphophallus titanum | reverse complement strand
CACCACCACCACCACCACCACCACCACCACCACCACCACCACCACCACCACCACCCAAACTACAGTCCCAACTTGACTTTAATGGAGAGCATTGCATGCTGTTAAAGGGTTATAAGATTTAGATAACTTTAAGATTGCGGTGTCGTCCGGTGTTAAAAAAGCACACCTGGTCTTTTGACGATGGGAGGTGGGAACGTCTCTTTTGGGGATTTGTTTGTTTGAAGGTTACCATGGCACTTGTGCATGCTGCTAGTAAGCCGGTGATTCATGGTTCATGCCATTGTCATGGTAGACAACAAGATTTGCATCTATGTATATTTTAAATCTGAACTTTGGACTACCTAACTGCCATTTGTTCATGCCATTGCCTATTCTAGGTGGTTTATGAGTTCATAGAAACCTTTGTATGTATAACATACCTGTGGCAGACATCTACGATGTGTCGATGTTTAGCTTGTCTCGTGAAGTTGGTAGATACCGCTGGTATCCTGGCCTTCTCAATGTGGCTCTTTAAGCGAGGGCCCACTCTCTCTTTCAAGGACCACTGGCAAAGCCTTAACTTTGTCCGGGAAAATCCCGCTGGCAAAACTGGCTATTTGTACGGTCCCTATCCCAAAGAAATGTTTCAAGAGCAAATTAAATGGTCCGCATCGTTATTGCTGTTGGGTTCCCTTTGTAAGACTGCATTGGTCCAGTTGGTATATATATTGCTTGGATGTTGGGGAACTGGAAGTCCGTGTTCTCTTGGTTCGCCCCGTGAAGACGCTAAGTGCCATTGGGGGGTTTACACACGTGATTCTAAGGTTGGATTTTACGTTTGGCCGTTTCGTTGCCCGATAGTGGCCCATCAAGTTGTGCGGGCCAAAGTTTCAGCCCTTATGTAAGGGATCGCAATTGTTACCATCGTATGCAATTCTCCGGTGAGGGATTAGGCATCAGAGGAGCCTCGTCTGACGGAACTGAAGTGACCCCAGGCACCGCACGTTCTCTCACCTTCTTTATTTCTCTGTTCGGGCCATTTCTTTTGATACCGCGGACGAATGATCTGTTTTTAAATATTCTCTTGTTTCTTAGGAGCCTTTGCTGGAATTTATCGTACTGGACGAAGCTGTTGCAGAATGTGAGCATGCGTAGGGGAAAGGTTTAGGATGCCTAATGGCAATCGATGAAGGTAGCCCTTTAGTTCCTCATG
The DNA here is from genome assembly GCA_024336825.1 of Amorphophallus titanum. Taxonomy (NCBI): domain Eukaryota; kingdom Viridiplantae; phylum Streptophyta; class Magnoliopsida; order Alismatales; family Araceae; genus Amorphophallus; species Amorphophallus titanum. The sequence continues at coordinate 1,255,412 of JANBPO010002988.1, read as the reverse complement.
AGCACACTATTTTTCTCAGCCTCCCAAGCGGAGGCAAGAATCATGATGCTTATTGACTGCAAATTAATCCACAACGGCGTGTTTTCAATGCAACCACAAGGTGCGTCAAACCCTACCAATAGAGTTTTGAAAATAGGCTTGATGGCTTTGAGATGCAAATTCCATGATGGCTAGCTTGGGCTCAAGCTATTGAAGAGGGGATCCCACGAAAACACAATCAGCACAGGGTCCGTCAGATGGGGAACCCTATCAGGAGACTCTTGGAACTAGGGCATGATGGGATCTTTGAGATGTAGATTTCATGATGCCTATGTTGTGAGCTATGGAGTTCGGCGGATGTTGAAGAATGTTTGCTGCAAATATTGATTGAACTGAAACGGATCCGGCCAACACAATTCAATAACATTGAAGCCTCGCCCTATACATTAAGAAAATTGTAAGCAAAAATAGATGAATTTAAGGTCTTCCTTTGGTACAAAATGTTTAAATGGAATCAAGCCGTATGTAGTCCCTTGGGGTGGCAGCAAGATAGGCTATGAGCTTGACGCTCATCTAGTCCGGATTCCCTAAACACATCAAAATCTTTGAAATGAATTGTGATCGGGAGGCGACTCTTTAGAAGAAAATAACTCATTATGTTGAGAAAAAACGTCCCAAGTATCTTTCATTAACATACACGTGCTATGACGTAGGCTGCTTTTTAATAGTTGCTAGCCTTTAACTGTTTACAACAATCGACACTGAAAACGACCTGGCTACAGGAAGGTCACTGTGATGGATAAATCCAGAAAGTATGGCTTGCAGTACCGTCTACTTCACGCAGTCATCACTGGCCATTCGTGGTATGGTAACTGGGGCTACGAATTTGGAGCCGGAAGTTTCGCACTCACGGCAGACGCCTACCGAAAGGCAGTGGACACGCTGGCCAACCTGCCTCTCTCCATGTACTTCTCACACTCCCGATCGCCACGCACCCACCTGCAGGACGTCATTGCAATGTACTGTTCCCTGTCTGATCGCCCGTTGCGGACTGTCAAGGAGCTCCTCTCCTTCGTGATGACTCTCCTACGAGAGGTTGGCAGGCAACCCAACAACCCAGGCCTGTCTACCGGTGAGAAGCCCGCGGAAGTTTCCTGTGGGATTCTTTGTGCGTGGACCAGGGAAGATGTTGAGCAAGTGGAGGGGGCAATGATTAAGGTCCTTCGTGCTGTCACCACGGGGAGTGGGGTGTCGTGGCGTGCGCTCAGGGGTGCGGCCTGCAAAGTCGCGAGCTCCACAGTCCTCCTGGATTACTGTCTCAAGGGTTTGGGAGGCAAGGTGATGGATGATGGTAAGGTGGTTACTGTGCGGTGCAACGCAGAGAGTAATACTATTGAGTACAGGTCAGTATGTGAAACATTTGGATTTCTTTTTGTATGATAATCCAATTTCCAATTCCCAAAGTTGTGTTTATATTATATTTTTTTCCACAACAGACTTGAAGCGTTCGCTGACCAGCAGCACTCATCGTCATCGCCAAGCCATTGTAGACCTTCCAAAGATCACATCCTCCGGGACCTCAAGTATCTATACGATGCACTACTAAACCCTAAAACTATGCACCCTTACAGGCCCAGGCCATTAAGGCGGCAGGCCGAGGATTCGGCATTGAAGCTTCTCGACTGCAAGCAGTTTGTAAAGGACTACGAGATGCCCAGTACAGTTTCGGCAAACCCATTTGCTATCCACATTTGGTGTCAAGTCGAACTTGATCAGCCGAAGAACCATGCAACAACGCCCGCCGAGCTCCTTGTCTTGCCGGTCACGGCAACAGTGGCCGACCTCAAGGCGGAGGCGACGAGAGCTTTTCGGGAGACGTACCTGGCATTTCAGAAGTTCCAAGTCGAGCAACTCGTGGCCTACGGGGAGGTTGCAGATTCCACTCATGTGAAGCTGTTGCTGGGGTCTACTGCAACCATCAGGGTTAGGGGAAGATGGTTCGGAGACCATCACAGGCTGGGGCAGTTCCGCATGGAGAGAGGAACTGAGAACTGGACGGTGGACTGCTCGTGCGGGGCCAAGGATGACGACGGGGAGAGGATGTTGGCGTGCGATGCCTGTGGTGTGTGGCAGCACACACGCTGCTTGGGCATCGGCGACGCGGAGCAAGTTCCTGCGAGATTCGTGTGCAGGAAGTGCGAGGGCTCCCGCAAATCAGCCGGACCAGGGAGGAAGTGTAAATATCCGAGGAATCCCAGTCTTGGTGGTGGTGGAAGGTGTAAGCAGGAGCCGGCTTGTTCGACGACAGCCACTATTATGGATGGTTGTGGTTATGGCTGTTTGACACAGGTTCGGTGAATTGTACGATATGTAAAATGTACAGTGTTTTGTACGCCTTTGGTCCTGTATATGATGCTCTTTGTTTGGACCGAGGGTCTTCACTTTTTTTTATCTTTGGCTGCTAGTGGGTTTTCTTCCAACCCTAACTTATCTCCCTTCTTGATCTATTGCTCTTTGCAACATATTTTTTTTCAACAAAAAAGAAAGAATGCAAAAAAATCTCCCTTCCCCCACAAGAATCTTAGTGCGCCCTCACCCCTTCCCTTCCCCAACCAAGTGTGCCCCACCCCATACCAAACCCTAGCCGCCCTCACCAGCACCCCGTGCCCCAGATCCCACTCCCTCTGTAACCCACATTCTCCTCCCCTCTGCTCAGTGCGCCCACAGCAAACCCCCGGTGGCTCATTTAGGGTCGAATTGTCAGAATCGCCCTGATCTCGCGATTTAAAGCTTACATGTGGGGCTTTTAGCCTCCAGGGGTTGTTTTTCATCGCGTGGCATTATTTCCCCTGTGCTTCAGCGTGAATGGGGCGTGGAATGGGTCGATTCGGTTGTTCCCCTATTTTGCTCGCCGATTTTACGTAACGGTCATTCCAGTGGCCGTCACACGTGTAACGGTCCCACGATAGACCATTACGTCCTTTGATCATTTCTCGTTCTTCGAGGCTGGGTTGGTGTGAAGCACCAGTGTAGGACCGTCACATGGCTGTAACACGCTTGGCTTGGTGCATTACATTCTGGGTGTGACGGACTAGCATAGGACCGTCACATGTCTGTAACGTGCCTATGGTGGTGCGTTACGTGCTGGTGGTTTCTGCGCACTATGGCTGTCAGTTCCCCAATGACCGTGTCTGCCTCGAAGACTGGGTTAGTCGGTTAGCCCTGACGGACCTCCCCTTGTCCGTCACGTTGTGTAACGCCCCTGGGCTGGTGTGTTACATGGTTCGTGTTATGCTTTTAGGCCCGTTGGCCCTGACGCCCCTGTCCTAGTGCGTTAGGTGGTGTAACGTGCCTTGGTTGGTGTGTTACATCATTTGAGTGTAGGTTTTAGGCCTATTTGCCCTGACGCCACATCCTCGGTGCGTCGGAGCAGGTAACATGCCTATGGTAGTGCGTCACAGTCCCGTTGTGGTCGTGATGGCCGTTGGTCTGTTTTGTTCTATTCTGTGTGTTGGTCTATCTTAGGTTTGTTTTCTAGGGCGGTGTCTGTGTGTCGGTAGTTTCTGGATCGGTCGGTTCAGGTGACTAGGTGTGGTCTTTTTCTTGACTGCGATAGTTCCCTAACGACTTGATCTAGACCTGCCAGTGTCCTTGACTCTAATTTTGTAGCGGCTTTCCTTGACTATCAGGTTCGCCTAGTGGTTGAGTGATAGTTCACTTGCCCAAAGTGTTGTCATTGTCCACCGCTCCGGTTTCTGCTTGTCTTGGGTGGATCTCGTGGTTTGCCCGTTAACCCGTGAGTGTCTCTTGACATCCTATGAGGGCCGTGACCATGATGGGGTGGCCAGGAGTGCTTGTATATTGTTGTGTGTGTCTGTGTGTGTGTGTCGTGTCAGGTTTTGGTCAACCTGGTGAGACCAAGGGTTGACATGTGACCTTGAGTGTGTCTCGGTGGCTTTGTCCAATTCGAGACTGTGTTTTTGGATGCCTCGAGATATCATTCTACCTCGGTTTACGTATTCAGGTGTGTTGAGGGTTCTTGGTGTCCCCTTGGGTCACCGTAATTTGTGTCCTGTGGAGCATTGTGCCCTCTGGCTTAGGTTTAGATCGATTCGGTGGCTTGTTCCACTGTTGGTGATGATCTTGCCTTCGAGTCGTCTGACTCAAGGATCGTTATGTGAGTAGGTCTAGCTGCCTTGTCCTGAGTCTGTCGATAGTTTCTTGTGCTGCCATTGGTGCTTTAGAGTAAGGGTGATAGTACATGATTAGCCTGTCTGTACTTTCACACTCGTGTTTTGAGTCTCTGTGTCTTGTGATCCTCCACTAGTTGTAGCCTTATGGCACGCTTCCGTGTGACGGCTCTTGTAGCGGGGCACTTTCTCGGTTTACGATTCTTAAGCTAGTTCCATGGGACCTCGGTTGGCGAGCATCATGGAACATAGCTGACGAGCAACGGGTCCCTCGGAAAATGAGGAGTGGTAGGAGATGTCCCCATCAAACAACCTGAGCAATTGACTGAAGAATCGAATACCAGCAAATCCCAACCAAAAAAGGAAATGCCAATAGGAGTAACACTAAGGAATTCTTAAAAAGCACAAATGGCGTAAAAGATAGCCGTCGAGCAATATCACCAAACAATCCACGAATCTAGACAATTGGATATCACAATGAAATAGTAGAATCAACTACTCCACCGAGAGGCACAAAGCATATTGTGGACTACTCCACAGGGCTGTCGACACTGTAGGTGACAAGCCACAAGGCCCACACAAAAAAATAGACTTCCACGAAAGTCACAGGCAAAAAAACAATCAAGCCACGTTAGCTTAGGATCCACCTACAAATCCTACCAACGTCCACCTAATCCATCATTTCATCGCATTCTAGCCAATTCCATCGCATCTCTTCCTCGGTCAACTCGGCACGGTCGCGTGCCCCGCGTCGAGAAAAACAAAGGGAAAAGAGAAACGAGGGAGAAAGTAGAACGGAAGAAATGGCAAGGATAAGAGAAAATAAAAATCATAGTCACACAAACAACACCATCATAATGAATAATTAACAAATAACTGAATCACATAACACGCAACAGGAATAATTAAGACATAAATTAACTAATTGAAAGACGAAAAACACACCTTACAAAAGATAGGATGTCACTACTCAGCACGAGGAGGCTGAGATGCTGGTGAGTCCTGCTAAGGCTGTGGCGGCACAAGTTGAAACTGAGGCTGCTGTGGCTGGGCCGACGAAAAGAACTGCGCCGATATCGATCTGTGCAGGCAGTTTCGAACAACATGGTCTGGCTGATCACAACGGAAACAAATCATCGGCAAAGAGCATGGCCTGCCAGGGTTGCCACCACCACACCTCGCACACGATCTCGACTGATGGATAGCAGATCCCTGACGTTGCTGAGAAAACGAGACTAACAATGGAACAGCACCGGCAGAAGACTGTTGGGCGCGCCGTTCCTCACGCTCCCTTTGCTTGCTTCTAGTGTTCATGGACGGAGGTGTACCACGATCAACTGGTGCAAGAGAGGAGGTTCTAGCTGCATACGGCTACCTGCCTTGCCGAATCTCACGCCTCTTATTCTTGAATCGCCGGAACTTCCTGCCTTTGGACTTGGAAGAAGAAGCACCATCGACAGTGGGAACAACAAAAGGAACTCCGGGGACGCTCGGCAGATAAACCTGCTGCAACTGCCCGATCGGTTGAGGGATAAGGTGATGCTGTACACCTGGCTGAGTGGACTCAACCTGGGCACGCACTTGAGATATCACCTGCCCTACTCCAGATGGCAGGCGAGACAACACGGCTTCACTCTGCGTTCCATGCTGAACAACCGGCAAGCCTTCCACAACAGGGGCGAGAACTGCTAAACCTTGACTCGACGCACGCACATAAACCATCACGACAACCACCGGAGGAGGAGCACCGTTTCCCTCCCTGGAAACACGCGCCTTCTAGCGACGCGCCATCGAAACCTACGAAGCACATTCCGATGAAAATCTCATCAATAATCACGGAAAACACCCTAAACCAGTAGTAGACGACTCAAGTGGACTTGCTCTGGACTAACGCTATGCAATTTCAATTCCTTATACTTATAACGTAGTCTTAGCCCTCATAGGATGTCAAGAGACATCAACGGAAAAATGAGTAGACCACAAGGACAAGCCAAGACAAGCAGAAACAAAAACACCAGAGGACGACACTCTGGGTAAAGTGAACCATTACTCAATCGCTAGGCAGACCCAACAGTCAGGGAATAGCCGCTACACAACCAGAGATAAGGATGCTGGCAGTTCTAGATTAAGTCGTTAGGGAACTATCGCAGTCAGGGAAGAGACCGCACCTAGTCACCCGAACCGACCTATTCAAAAATCATCGACACATAGACACCGCCCTAGAACACAAACCTAAGACAGATGGACACGAGACAAGCCATCACGACCAACATACAAGACGATAGACTCAACTGGATGGGTGGTCACAAGGTGGCCACTCAAGGGGATGAACGGTCCGGACAGGACCACTCAATGGGGATGAACAGTCCAAAACTGACCACTCAACCCAGGATGAACAGTCCATATGGGGCCACTCAAGGGGGATGAATGGTTGGGGACGAACCGCACAATAGACAGACCCCTAAAGGCAAAAGAGGATGGACGATCAGGGCAGGACCGCCCAAGGGGATGAGCGATCAAGCCTTGGCCGCTCAAGCCCACGACCCAGTCCAGTTCCTGGTCAAGACGGTCTTGACCGGACAGCTGAACGGAACCGACTTACTACAGTGCCTGTCAAAACGGTCTTGACCGGACCGCCTAACGCGACCGACACTCAACTGTTGACCAAGGGTCAACTGGGATGGAAGGTCAGATGCTAGGCGCTCAACCCAATGGAAAGACAGACGGTTGAAAGCTGGCCGCCCAAGTGGGGATAGGCAGTCCACACCTGGCCGCCCATACCATGTACAGTCTATCGTGTGGCCCTACAAGCCCCAAAACTAGACAGAGATAAAGGGTCTAGAGCCAACCGTCCATACTTGGGCGGCCTTTGGTGCGACCGCTCAACCGTCACGGTGAACAAACCATGGGGTTCGTCCGATCGTGGCCTTTCTGTGCCCCATTCGTGTCGAAATGCAGGGGATACAGCCACAACCACCCTAGCAATCACGTGGACTCCGACCGGAGTCAAAATGATGCACGAATCGCAAGAAACGGGCAATTCTAATGAAATCACCCAAATGAGGTTAACGAGGTTCCCGGCCTCCTACCGGCTCCGATAGACCACCATTTGACACAAAATCAGTGACTATGCAATGCCGACGTTCCAAGGAGTCCATTGACCCTAACCTATCGCAGAACCGTCGCCGTTTTTCGACGAAGCCCACAAAACCCCAACAAGCCTAAACTCGCCCGTTCGAGCACCGTAAAGCGTAAAACTACGAGGAAATGGCGCAGGGGAGTGGGTGATCCATATCCCTACCTCCACCGAAGAAACCACACGCCGAAGTGACTAAACCACGTCGAAAACCACTCGGAATATGAACGGAGCCTTCTTGGAATCCACCGAGGGTTCGCGCCCGCCATGCTCCAACCGCCGCTCTATCCCGCGAATCGATCTCCCAACGCATCCTCACCTCGTCCAGCTCCGCAACGGTGTGTGCCCCGTGCCGAACGGACCAAAGACGGGATAGAAATGAGAGAGAGAAGGGAGGGTGAGAAATGAGAGGGGATAGAGGGGGTTATCGGTTAAATAGAAGAAATTTAGAAATTTTCCTAATTTCCCAAGTACTAGTCAGAGTAACACTCGTCAGTGTTAGTCCAAGCCTCTGACCACGTGTGCACACACTGACTCCTGCCTGGAGTCAGGCCTCTAGCTAGTATTCTCCCCCCGTAGGATGCAACGATAATCGTGGGAGCCCACGGACCTAGCTTAAAAATCGTCTAGCGGGAAACACCCCTCCACCTTTCCCAGGTGGGTAGACACTGAAGGTCCTGGGCTACGACTAGTGGCTCCATCATGAGGGACGAGGAGGCAACTCTATCGGTGAACTAAAGTGCTATAACACAATACCGCACTCAAAAACACAAGTGTAAAAGTACATACAGGCAAGAATGCCCTGCAACACGTACATCGAAGCACCAAAGGGGGCACAAGATACTACCAACAAACTCAGGACAAGGCAACTAGACCTACAACTACAATGGTCCCTGAGTCCTATGACTCTAAGCCAGAATCATCGCATATAGTGGGACAAGCCGCCACTCGGTCTAATCCTAAGCCAGGGAAAACGATGCTCTGAGAAAATGACACACGGAGACCTGAGGAGACACTGAGAACCCTCGGCACACCTAGACATACAAGTCGAGGTAAAATAATACCTAGAGACATCCAGAAACAAGGTCGCGAATTGGACAGAGTCGTCGAGACACAACAAGGCTACCGGTCAACTGCTCGGTGACCCCGAGGTGACTGGAACCCGACAATGATGACACATACATAGACACACACTGCATGCACAAATAGAAACCGGAGCGGTGGACAACGACAACACTCTAGGCAAAGCGAACCATCACTCGACCGCTAAGCGAACTCGACAGTCAAGGCACAGCCGCTATGCAACTAGAGACAAGGACACTGGCAGTTCTAGGTTGAGTCGTTAGGGTACTATCATAGTCAAGGCAATGACCACACCCAGTCACCTAAATCGTCCGATCAAGATAGCCACCAATAGACAGACACCGCCCTAGAACACGACCTAAGACTGACCAACACACAGAACAAAATAAGGACCATCACGGCCAACAATAGGACTATAACGCACCAGCATAGGGGCGTTACCTGCTATAATGGACCACAGAAGGGGCGTTATGGCAGACAGACCCAAACACCAATATAAATAATATAACGCACCAAGACAGGGGGGCTATATCAGCATAACGCACCAGGATGGTCACGTTATGGCCAACAGACCAAAACTAAAACCAAAGGGAATATAACGGACATCCATAGTCACGTTATACAAGCTTAACGCACTAGGACGAGCGCGTTATATCCAACAGACCCAAAACACTAACACGGATAAGAAGCATATAACAGAACGAGCTGAGTCTGTCATAACCACATGGCGCACAGGGTTAGGCGTGTTATATCAACTACCATACCCCGACAAACATCGGTCAAACACACCATAACGGATCTACACCGGGGCATTATTTGATCATATTGCACAAGGAGGCATCCGTTATGAGTAACCGACTGTCACGGTCTTCGAGGAAGCATGGTCGTCAAGGGTCTGACACAGCAGTAGGCCTCGAAAATAACATGAATATAACGCGCCTAGATAGGGGTGTTATACTCAAATAACGGACCAGGCTGAGTTCGTTATGCTCCATGACCTCGAAAGACAAAACGAATGAACCATAATGGTTTGTCGTGGGACCGTTATAGCCTATAACGGTCTCTGGTAATATTGGCTATAACTATAGTGGATGTCAAAAACACATGACCCAATGCATGTGCATATGGGGCCTGATCTGTTCCTGGGAGGAGCACCCAAAAGTGCTTGTGCCCATGGGAGCCATTATTAATCATGGTGTAGCATTGCACCGAAGTATTCGTCATTCTAGATAAATGACATTCCACAATCTTGTTCTTGTACTTGACATGACATGACTTGTGTGGCCCAGAATGGGTATTTATTTACTTGCTTGATAACATGATAGTCAATTCTCGACATGACTTGATAATGGAACATGCTTGTTTATCACAATCTACTTTGACATGAGTTCTTGAAAGACTTGCTAGTTCATTCAAATATCTCTTGCTATACACTCTCTCTAGTGTGGTTTCATGCGAACATGCATAACCGTACTTGCATTCATGTAACATGTAATTTACTTAAAGTAAGCTAGCTCTTAAGATATAATTCCTACTGAGCGTTCGCTCACCTAGTATTTTTTCCTATTTTTTAGGTAATTCTGATGACGAGACTCGATCGAATGGGGATGGACATGAGTGAAGAGCTTAGAGCCATTCCAACCGTCTACGCTGTGTCTTTTCTACTTTCTTGAGTCATCCATTAAATTTCTTCTATTGAGTCCTAGTGCTTTCATTAGGAGATTGTAATAGAAGTACTTCAGAGTTATGATGAATAAAGGATTGGGTTATCGTTACTTTTGCGCACTCTATCTATGTGTCGAATACACTTACGCTCTGACTGACATGATCGAATATAACTCGTCACGCACTCCGGGTTCCTTCCACGCTCGGGACATGATAGTTTTTGTGGTATCAGAGCCTAGGATATTCAATTCCTAGGAAACCCAAGTCCAAGGATAGGTTATACCTTTACCCAGTGAGATTGGGTAGAACCATGGGTTAAGATAATCTAGGAAATTCAACCCTTCGATAACTATATACTAATATAGCTATTAAAATCTTGTAGGAACATGGCCGTGCTTAATGGCGCGACATGCAAAGGACTGTACAAGGTCTTACTCAAGCGTTACAACAAGTAGCGTAAGGAGGAGCTCATCGTGGAGCGGGAGGTCTCCGCCAGAGTTTCCGTAATATGAACCCTCCCAAGTTCATAGGCTCAACTGACCCTGATGACGCTGAGCACTGGATAAGGGAAATCGAATGGATTTTTCGTGTCATGCAGTGCACGGACCAAGAGAAGGTTCTGTTGGCAACATTCTAGCTAGAAAGGGACGCCCGTTGCTGGTGGGAGTCTGTAGAAGCTATTAGAGACCAAGATCAAGTCACTTGGACAGAATTCAAAGAATATTTCAATAACAAGTACTTTTCTGACCGAGTACAAGAGAGGAAGGCCGCTGAATTCACTTCACTTAAACAACGAACATTATCGGTGGCCGAGTACGAGGCTCAATTCTCTCGGTTGTCGCGGTACGCTAAACACTTAGTAAGTACTGAGAAGATGAAAGCCAGAAGGTTCCTTAATGGGCTCAAACCCTAATATATTACACAACTGGTGCCAATGGACATACAAGTCTACTCAGAGATAGTACGACGAGCCCAATTATTAGAAGACGTCACAGAGTTGTTAGACAAGATCTGTGGGAGGGATAAGAAGGAGCAAGTCACCAGCTCCAGTACTTTCAAGCCCACCTTCAACAAGAAGAGGCTTAATAATTTGCTTCCTCACTACAATTCAAAGTGTTGTATTAATTAATTCTACGAGCGTGTAATTCCAATTCGTTATGCAACCCCTCCATAAAATCCTTCTAACCCTTCAGGGGCCTCACCAGCCTCTTGGGTGGCTTCCCCAGTTCTTGGTATCGATATATCGATTATATCAGCATATCGGTATCCAGATCTCTGGGTCGGTACAGCTGGTATCAGAGTGATGTTGAGAATTTGTATAAGGAATTGAAATGTGCAATTGGCTAGAGCGAGTCCATTTGAGTCGTCTATTGTTGGCTTAGGATGTTTTCCGCCTTATTGATGGATTTCTTGTTATTGTGCGTGCTTTCTAGCTTCAATATGTCGCCTCGTAGGAGAGGCTGTGGTCGAGGTCGAGGTCCTACTCCTCGGGAGGAAAGTAGTGCCTCATCTCCTCCAGTAATTGTCCGGGATCAAGCTCATGCAGTTCCCATTCCTGCTCCTCAAGAGGATGTGCCTGGTGGCCGTGGTCGAGCACTTAAAGAACTTTTGCTATTCCACCCACCATCATATGAGGTTCAGGTAGATCTAGATGCAGCCAGAATTTGACTGGATGCTACTGAGCGTGTATTCCTATCTATGTAGTGCGCAGAGGATGAGAAAGTGATGCTTGCTTCTTTTCAACTTTAGCGTGCAACACTTACATGGTGGACTACAGAATGGGAAGTCAATTTTCATTCCCGTCCGCTCTGACAGATCACATGGGCAGAGTTTGTTGTAGCCTTCAAGTGTACTTTCAGCCCTGCCTATCTCCGGATGAACAAGATGCATCAGTTTATAGAGTTGGTGCAAGGTGGGATGTCTGTGCTGGACTATCGAAATAGGTTCATGGAATTGGGCCGCTATGCGCCCCATGTTCTAGCAGATGAAGCCCTGAAGACTGAGCATTTTTTTGTGGCCTGAGACCAGATTTAAGGCAACAATTAATCGTAACTCGGGTGGCTGAGATGAATGCAGCTTATCAGGCAGCCGCAGCCTTAGAGCTGGATATGGTGGGACCTCAAGATTTTTCTCAAGTGGCGTCAGTTCAGCGGACGGTTCAACTTCAGTCAAGTTATCAGCCTTCTATGCTGGGAGTTACTCCTGCAATACCTGTTGTGAGTGGTACTTCTTCCTTCAAGCCCAAGTTCAAGAAATTTAAGAAGTCGAATAAGAGATTTGAGCAACAGGTATCTTCAGGCACTGTGTAGCAGTCAACCCCTTCTCAATAGTAGCAGAGACCAGTGATGGGACCTCCGAGGCAGTGTACGAGATGTGGTGGTAGTCACCCAGGCAAGCCTTGTTCCTTGCTAGTGGTTTGCTATCGCTGTGACCAGCAAGGTCATGTTGTTCGAGACTACCCGCAAAGGCCAAAGCCGGTACAGTTCTCGCAGTTCACTCAACCACAGCATCGCAGTTCAGACCTCCTCTTCCACCACCACCGTCATAGCAGTTCTTTCCCCAAGCTTCGGTGGCGTCTTCCTTCCAGTCTTCTGCAACAGCTAGTAAAAAGTAGAAAGGCAAGGTTTCTCACATCACACGGGCAGAAGCCGTGGCATCCAACCTTGTAGAAGGTACGATTATGATTTTTAGTCATGCAACTCGTGTTTTATTTGACTCTGGTGCTTCTCACTCTTTTATTTCTGAGAATTTTCTTACATGCATCGAGGAGCCCACTGTCGACCGCTTACCAGAGCCCGATCGCCAATGACGTAATAGCGTGGGAAGGTCCTTTCTCTCCTGGCCAAATCCCTAGAGATTGATGTAATCTATTAGATAGCATACTCTAGATGACAACAGGAATGAATTGGAGACCTAATAAGGACTCTAAGTTCTTTCAAATCCATGAAACGCTAGCTAAACCTATAAATAGAACCCAGAGTTAACTTGCGCAACCCTTACTTTTGGCTGGCGTGGAACTGAGGTAAGGAAGCATTATTTCTGGTAGGTTATTTTGAAGTTTTTATTCCCAATACTAAGGTCTAACTCTCCTCTAAATTTCATGCTAGGAGATCAAGCCTACAGGAAGCTAGAGACGCCCAAAGTTGCTGATTTGACACTAGCAACCTAGGAACTTGTGCAACGGGTCAGTGAAGATCCAGAGATTTGGAACCCAAATGATGAGGGATGAGCCCGGACAGGGAACTGAAACCTAAAGCCAACAGACTCGTGAGCACACACCCCTAGATGAAAACACGTTCACACACGAGTGAAGAGCGAACTCCTCAAGGGTACCGAGTGGTGGGTAGGTGAGCAGCAGCTTGTGGGGCGTCGAACACAGTTCGAACTGCGAGGCGGGTGGTGGAGGTCACCCGGGGAGATGGGGACGGGCACCGGATTCTACCGCGCCGACCGGTACTGAGGGGACCAAATCAGATGGACACTTGACTCACTGGCAGCAAGTCGCTCATGTTGGTGGATCATTTTAGAACGAGCACTCGTCTCACCGGTGTGACACTGGAAGTAATACTAGATAAGTAAAAGGAGGAGTGGCAACCGAACGTACCTAGCCGTCTGAATGATCGGCTCCGGTTGGAGACGTGGGCGCACCGGGGAGCGTGTGCACCCGGCAAGCACGTCGCATCGGTGGAGCTTCCGATCGACCCTACAAGCAAATGAAAAACACCTCCACGTAGGGAGGGGCACACGGTACAGCACAACCCTCACGCAAGAGGGGGGATCACGGGGAAGAGGAATTGGGCCAGCTGCCCCAAGTCTGCCCGGCTGGACAGAACTGAGTTGATCTGGGTGGTTTGCAGCACACAAGGATCAGAACTAGACACCGCTTGCACTCAGACAAAGCTTGAGAAGTGTAGAGGCACTCTTGGGATTTGGGCATCGTTCTAAGGTCTCTAGAAGGTCAGGTCGGTCGAGGATGATGACCTGTGCGAATCTGTCCTGCAGGTTTGGTCTGCGCAGTTGACGTGCAGAGGGAGGTACGCTATCCACCAGACTCCGAACGATGCAAGACCAGTGGGGTCAGAGGTCTGACAGGCAGATATACTTACCCTCACAAAATGAGCACCAACAGAGCACCGAGAAGGGAGTGGTCGGCACTTTAGTGGGGCTCTGGTTTCTGGGAGAACATCCAAACACAGTCGGGTTGTGCAAGGCGGCACGGGCAGCACCGAATGCGGAACGTGACGAAACCACTTGGAGTGGTTTCAGAATGTCTATAGTTTTTACTGCAATGAAGAAAGATTGGCATGGAAACCAGTGTTGTGTTCGGTGCTATGGATTCAGAGGGGGGTGAATGAATCTCCCCTTTAAAATTCTTAACTATGCGAAATTTAAACGATGGCTAAAAATGATATCAGATCAGCACATTAGATGGTTTTCCCTAATCTGAAAGATCAACACACCGCTCTCCGTCCCTTCGGGTGATGAATATCCCATCTGATCTGGACCTTCCGTCCAAGTCATTGAATGAACAGACTCTTCTCACCGTCCCTCCGGGTGACGAATATCCCCTCTGATCTGGACCTTCCGTCTAGGTCATTAACTAAACAAACTCTCCTCTCCGTCCCTTTGGGTGATGAATCCCCCTCTGATTTGGACCTTCTGTCCTAATCATTAGAGGAATAAACCTTTCTCTCCACCCTCGTGGCTCGCCTTTCAATGACTTTGGCTTTTGTAGCCGCCTTCCAATGTCCTTCGACTCTTGAAGCCCCGTTCTCCTCGTCATGTTGATAATTCTCTCAATCGGTCTGCACTCACAGGCCCCGCTCTCTCATCCCTCGCTTGCGCCGCCTGAAGGTGGGGGGCATTTGTGGACACTAAAAAATTCTCACCTCGTGTTTACGTGCAGGGGAATATAGAAGAGGAGAAAAGAAAAGAAGAGAAGAGAAAATGAGAAGAAGAAGAGAAGAGAAGGAAACTCTTGAAGTGCCCTAGCGGCACACCCCCCTGGCGCCCGTTAGCGGCACACTCTTCGCCCCACCAACGGCACGCCCAGGGGTTGCTTCCCTCCAGTGGCACGCCTTGCCAAGGGCTTCTGATGCGGGACGGACAGAGGGACTGACTCTAGGTGATGCGAACCTCAGACTCTAGATGGAGACGCGACCAGCAACACGTGAACACTAGAGACACCTTGGCCCAACACTAAGAGTTCTTATGGGCTATACGTCGCTAACAGAGACGCAAGCTTACCCGTCATCTCAAGCGAGGGATAGTGTGGATCCGTACAGTTGAGAAACCAGTAGAGTCAAGGGTGGTTGACTCACTTCCGTGCTCGGATCGAGTCATGGGACGGATCACTCTCTCACTCACAGCGGTGACATGAACTCATGGGATAGAATCCTATCGACCATATACTAGTTAAGCAAATGTAATGCCAAGAAGTAAGACTGTTACCTCCACGCTCCCGGCGTGGGGAAGACAACCCCGGCCAAACCCATACTCCCGATTAAACAAATCTTACTGTAGTACAAAGTTTTGACCCACTCCACACAGGGAGGTAACATGTCACATGTGGGCCCCGGGGTCTAGGGAATTGGGTTGACGGGCAGCATCTTGATGTCGCTCTGTCGGTGTCAAAATCGGCATTTTTGATGCTGTCCGGAAGGCGCGATCTGTGGGTCCATGGGGCCCACGTGCTGCTTAGTCCTCCAGGTCTGATGGGGTGGGTCCCCCTATGTTGATGACACCTGGTGGAGGGCTCCCGTGGATGGCGGTCTGGCTGGAACACCGGTCAGAGGCCGGGTGGCGCCCATCGCCAAGTGTTGGATCTTGATGCCCCTGATCTGAAGCTTCTATTTTTTTTCAGCACGCGGTCCGGCGAGATCTACTGTTGCGATCAGCACCGATGTAGGATCGGCACAAAACTAGCGTCATTGGAATGCTGACTCGAAATACTTTGACCCTCAGGGAAGCTAGCAATTTTGTCGGGGTCGTAATTTTGATGGTAGATTTTTGATTGGGGTTGTGCTCAGTCTCAGATCTGGTCAGGCAGACTGAGATCTGACTAAGAACAGTCATTGACCGCGATGTAGACCTCCGATCTGGGTGTTGAGTTCTTCATGAAAATTATAGAGGGGAAAGAGAGAAAGACGGTTTTGGGGCTTTTCTTAGCATAGAGCCCATTCGTCCTGACCTTCCCCTTATCCAGGTTCTTAGAGAGAGGTGGGACAGATCTAGCCGGGCATTCTTGCTGCCATGGGGGCATATGGTGCCCAGCCTAGAGGACGTAGCTAGGATCACCGGGCTGAGGGTAGACGGAGAGGCGGTGAGTGGGATCACCCTGCCTGACTACGGGGAGCTGGCCGAGTGCCTACTTGGACTAGAGACTATAGCCCAGGGGGAGTGCCGGACTATTTATAGGACAGATCTGACTGCAGCTATGGGTTTAGAGGATTGCAGGTAGAGGTCTAGGGAGACCCTGTCACAGTGGCTGACGAGGTTGATAGAGAGAGCCCGCACTACCTACTGTCACGACCCGGCCCAGAGAGAGAGGGTAGACGTAGACCTGAGGCGGTTCTTGTTCTTCCTATTGGGGTGGCTGATGCTCGGGATGAAGGGTGACATCATGAACTGTCGGTTCCTGAGCATTCTAGAGGACTTGGATAGCGTTGGCAGATACGCTTGGGGAGCTGCTATGCTGGTGCATCTGATAGCTGACCTGTCCACCGGGACAGGATGGGAGACGACCGTCAGTGGCTTCTCACCATTTCTTCAAGTATGCATGTTCTTCTAAATGATTATGAATGCAAATGTCTTAACTTAATGCATGTGACTAATGCAAGCTAAAAATACAGATTTGGAGCCATCTATACATGCCTATGAGGAGAGTAGATGTGCGACCGGGGAATGAGGGTGCATTCCCCTTGGCGAGGAGGTGGCTACCCTATGTGAGTGGGGCGCTACACACCTTCGAGCTGCATGTACTCGGGCAGGAGTTCAGGGACTTCCATCCCTCACTGGTATGCTTCTATAACCTAAATGAAATGAATGTATGCTTATGATGTGATGTATATCTAACTAACTATTCTTGATGAACGTCCTTCTTCCCTCGATCCGCGGAGCGTGGAGCGCGTGAAGCTGGGAGGTCACCATGGCCCTCGTCATCCGTTCGGCATCGGATCGGCTTCCTCGTCGTGTCAGAGGTAGGGGGATGGACTCTTTTCCTCGCTAGGAACCCGCCGGTACCACATGCGTTGTGGTCCGAAGCCAGTTGCATCATTTTCTGTGCATTATTCCATGTTAGCATAATTTAGTTGTTAAATTATGAAATTTCATCCATGGGCATCGTCTTCACATTTTTGTTGATGTAAATAGATGTATGGATGCATGCTTGAGCAGGTTAGTTTGTTTACACGCGTCCCCTGTCGATTTCGGTCGATCGGGAAGGAGTTCAGTATCAAACCCGTCCAACCCGTAACCCAGTCGACATAACGCGCCAGGACTGGTGCGTTATAGTCCTTTAACGCACCTAAAGTGGTGCGTTATGTGCCCTTTGACGAACTCCTCCAGGTCTGCCATTTGACCATTGACTGATTGTTTGACCGTTGACCCAGTAAGGTGGTTAGTATAGCGGTGTAGGGTAGATCCGTTATAGTCATATAACGCCTCAGATCTGGTGCATTATATTATGTATTAAAACTGTGGGACTGGCATGCTTAAGACGACGATACCACAACCATGTTGGAAAGAATGGTATGCTTTGATACCAATTGTTAGATCACAATGGTATGCTTTGATACCAATAGATGTGTCCCGAGTGGTGCAACCGGATGTAGAACCCTCGAACCTCGAGGAAGAACCACCGCACCTGAAAACCAGGGGTGAGCCTCCTATCACTGGCTCAGTAGGGATCCCACGGATCCCCAACCGAGAAAACAACGACGTGAAGGAAAGCTACGCTAGCCACGGAAGGAACAACAGTAATGGCAGGAACAGCAAACCGATGGCCAGTCAAAACTCGGCACTACAACTACTCCTACCGGCAACAGAAAATACGACTCCGTCTCCCGTCGGGGGACAACCAAGTCACGCACCCGACACACGACCCAGTCTCCCATCGGGGGATAACCAAGTCATGCACCCGACATCTCAATTCCACGGTCGAGAGACTACCAGACACGAACCGCCCTAGCCACACTACTAGGAAAACGTCACGACGTCTCGGTCGTGAAAACCTGCCCTCACAGCGAGGCCTGAGTCGAAACCACACGGTCCGGAAACACCGCCACGATCTTACCATCGTGAACTCTACGCCGTCTAGGGAGAACTCTCGGTGACGCTCACCGGAAACCCCAGACCTTGGCTATGGGAACGGTCCCGAAAACGACACCCAAAATCTCGTCTCGCAAACGAGAAACGGAAACCCGAGACACGACAACTCACGTCACGTGACGGGAGCACCGCCCACTAGAAGAACGACCGGATACCTCCCCTGACGTCTTACACCACGTCATAAGTGTCCAGCTACTACGTCCCATGCGGAGACAAGGACACACCAAGTAACCAGAAGTACCACAAACAAGGACTAGCCGAGGTCGTGCTCGTCAGCACGGGTCCGAACCCTCAGCCTCGTGTGCACACTCAGACCATACGCCCTAGGCCTGTCCTCTAGCTGGTATTTCCCCCACCGGCCTGGACTCGGCGGTACGCGGGGGCCCTATGGTAACCAACCTACTCATAGTCTAACTCGGGTACGCCACACCAGTGCCCCCGGTGGGCCGACACACGCGTGCCATGGAAGCTACGACTAGTGGATGGGCCACTGATGTGAACACAGAAAATCACGCACACACCCATCGCGAGTAACGTGAAGTAACTGGTGGCTCGAGGCCACCAAACTCTAGACAGCCCACTAGACCTATTAACCCAACTGTCCTTGAGTCACGAGACTCTGGGTCAAGACCGTCGAACGTGACGGCATAACACCGTCAATCTGGTCCAGTCCCTAGGTCTGAAACTACGATAACACAGAACTCACAGACACCTCAAAACATAGACACGAAACCTCCAGGGTGTCCGGGACACTAACGAGACCGAAAGTTGACCACTGGGTTACAACCGGGTCGATCGGAGCCCAACATGACACTCAACTGTCATGGGACAACCCACTAAAGCAAATCGATAACACACGGGGATGAGCGGCTCTGGTCTGACTGCACAAGGGCATGAGCGATCAGGGATAGCCTGCTCAAAGGGGGAATGGACGGTCAAGGGCATGATTGCCTAAGCATGAACAGTCCAAGATTGGGCCGCTCAAGTGTCAGAACCAGAGGGGGATAGGCGGTCAGGGTAGGATCGCCCAAGGGGATGTGCGATCAAGCCCTGGGCCGCACAAGCCCACGAACCCAAAATAGTTCCTAGTCAAAATGGTCTTGACCGAACCGCTGAACGGAACTGACTTACTACAGTGTCAGTCGATACGGTTTTGACCAAACCACCCAACGCGGCCAACACACAGCTGTTGTGGCCCACTTGTAAAGCCATATAGCTCTTAGAAATTGTACAGCCCTTAGGACGTATGCACTCACATCCACGTTTGGGCCCTCAGCCCTCTGTTGTTGTGTCACCTAGCGTGAACCCCTCAACACCTCTGACCTCAGTCGACCTTGTCCGGCGTAGTGTGAACCTACAGTTGTGAAGTGCTCCTTGCTCTTCACCTAGGACTCCAGGCCTACACAAACTCCTCTTCAGCAGCGGAATGAAGGTGCTCGGATTCAATCAGATGTAAATAAACATCGACTGCTTGTGGTCGATGGGGAAAGACGTCCCGTACATGACTCCCCACAATCACCTGCGCACTTGCACCTACCAAACCGACCTTCCCTCCACGTGTCCCTCACCTCCCGAGTCCACATGCAGCGCCCTGGTGGCGCATCCCCAGTCAACTTTCGGTTCCATGGGTGATTGTCGAGAAATTGACTGGCACGCCCGCATCCCGATCATGTTTCTCCTAAAACCTGGAAACCTCTCGTGCCGTTCGATCTCCCCTCGACTCTCCATAGTGCACGGTGCCACTTTGAGGAAGATATGGCCATGAGAGGGGGTGCCCGAAGCACACTATATCCCGACATCTCTCCCGTAGTTATATCCGACCCCTCACTTCGGTCACCGCACACACCACTTCCGGTGAGGAAACACCCACCCCACTCAGCGCGCGAACAATCACTTATTGAACTAAAACTCTTGACTATCAATGGATGACTGGTTCATCCTTATCTTGTGCAAACATGTATATGACTCATAGTTGCCATCATCAAAAAGGGGGGGATTTTTGGAACCCTAGTTTTGATGATGTCACACTACGAATCATGTTGAGGCAAAACTGCATAAATAATGATTGCTTGAGTTATCATTTTAGTTAATAAGTATGAATGCCACACAAGTTGATGCATCTTAGTCACTCATGTTATACAGGTCATTTATCTTCTAAGTGTTAGAAATCAAGGTCGATGCACATATAGGCATTTAGTCATATAAGGTCGATGTGCATTCTAGTTTGAAGCTTGTCAGGTCAATGGACATACACGTATTAAGTCTGTTAGGTCGATGCATGCATACTTCATCAGTATATCAGGTCGATGCATCAAAGGCCCTTGTCTTCAGCAAGGTCGATGCACATACATGCATTCACTCTATCTGACCAACACACTTGAAAGCGTTATGTCCATCAGGTTGATGCACATGCAGCAACACGCTTTATCAGGTCGATGCACATATAGAATCTAGGTCATAACAAGTCGATGCACATATATCATTCACTGAACTCAGGTCAATGCATTCATGTGTCCATAAGTCATCAGGTCGATGCTTAAGCACTAGCTGTGCTAGCCATTGCTTTGACAGGTCAATGTAGCTACACCTGTTCTAGCTCGACAGGCCAATCTGTGTTTCACACAGGTCAGTGCATCCCCATAAATTCTAGTCTTCATCAATTCTCTATTGCCACATAAGGTCTACCTATGGTTTACATAGGTCAGTGCAGTTGTAGTTAATCTATTGCATTCGTGCAGAGGTATACTCACACAGGTCAGTGCACTGTGTGTATGCATCGAGGCATATGCATCATCACATACATTTTTGATCTAGGTGTCTAACTCTTATGAAATTGCCTAAATCTGCATTCTCTTAAGCACTTATGATGATAAGGTTGAGTGATTATGTGCTACAAGAGGGTTATCTCTTTCGAGGGGGCAGGCTTTGTGATCCCTGGACTTCGGTTCACGATTTCTTAGTATGGGAACTTCATGTGGGAGGTCTAGCCTACCATTTTGGTCAGAATAAGACTATCGAGGCTATTGAGCACCGATTCTATTGCTCGTGCTTGAAGCGCGATGTTACTTACATCATGGCTCAGTGCCGTACATGTGCTACGGTCAAAATGAAGAAGCAAAGCTATGGTCTCTATACGCCTCTTCCCATGCTTGATGTTCTGTGGCAAGATGTTAGCATGGACTTTGTTTTGGGATTGCCACGAACCTCCAAGAAGCATGACTCTGTCTTTAAGATTGTGGACCAATTTTCCAAGATGGCACTCTTCATTCCCTACTCTGAGACATCGGATGCTTCGAGGGTAGCCCACAGGTTCCTTTCCCATGTGGTGTGTAAGTTTGGGTTGCCCCGTACCATAGTGTCTGACCGTGATGTAAGGTTCACCAGTTATTTTTGGAAGACACTGTGGCACATGTTAGGTACCCACCTCAAGGTTTCCTCTACATATCATCCCCAAACAGATGGTCAGACCGAGATTGTCAATAGGAGTCTGGGTGACTTGTTGAGGTGTCTTGTAAGGGACCATATAGTGGATTAGGACTTAGTGTTACCACTGGCAGAGTTTGCGTGCAATGATTCGATCAATAGGTCTATAGGTATGAGTCCATTTGAAATTGTCACTGGTCGTAGGCCTAGGAAGCTAGTGGATCTTGTTCCCCAGCCCGTTCATGCTCCAGTGTCAGAGTCAGCCAAGTCATTTGTTGAGCATGTTAGAAGTCTGCATGACGACATTCGTCATCACATTGAAACCAGCAATGCATGGTACAAGGAATTGGCCGATGCACATAGGCACTACTGTGAGTTCCAGGAAGGTGAATATGTCATGATCAGGGTAAGACCTGAACGTTTTCCCTCTAGAACTGTAAAGAAACTGCAAGCTCACGGTGCTCGTCCCTTTCGAGTATTGAGGCGAGTTGAATCTAATGCATATGTTGTGGACTTGCCCGAGGAATATAGGATCAGCTCTACCTTCAACGTGTCAGATCTAGTTGCATATAGGGACCTAGCGGTGATTCCTAATGAACCCTTCGGGCCATCTCCACCCCTTGTGAGTGACACCACCCCTGAGTGTCCACCACCGGCCCCATCCCAATAGCAGCTCGAGTAGATAGAGCATATACTAGATGAGCAGGTGACCGTTACAAGGAGTGGAGCTTACCCACACTACCTAGTGCGATGGAGAGGTCAGCCTTCAACCGAGGATATCTGGATCACCCGGGCAGAGCTACAGTAGCTCGATCCAGATCTACTGGAGCGATATTAGAGTGATCGAGACCCTTACTCGACGGGGTCGAGCTTCTCCCACCCGGGGAGAATTGGTGCAGACACCAGAGCCAGAGATCGGCTTGACTCAGCAAGCCACCGATACTAGACACGTAGCATGACTTGGGTGACGCCGACATCCTTGTGGCTGGGGGACAGTCTAGAGTCTCCACATTGAGTTTTGATATTCGTATGTATTTGGAGTGTACTTGTATTTGTATTTGTATTAGTGTATTTAGTGTGTTTTTGGCAAAGAGAGAGTTAATTAAGCTAAGTTAGTGGGTTTCTTTGTAAAAGAAGGCCTACTAGACCGTGCTAGATGCGTCCGAGGTGAGGAGACGCGCCATGAGTGTGGCCAATGGAGGCGATGTCCCCATCACCGAGACCTCCCCTTGCAAAGGGGGGGGGTGTCCACTCCACCACCACCGGGGACAGGGGGACCCAATAATTAACACTCATAAGGAAATGAATCAAAACTGTAGCGTAACAAATTAATCTTCTATCAATGCTTGCATATAAACATTTCTTTCTCTACATGAGAAAATGGTGCAGGTGCAGAATGGGTACTGTTTGGCCCATATTCCTAGTTAATTAATATGAGCTCGATCAGTTTGACATACGTCCCTTGGAGGTTGTAAGGTCGCCAGATCAACTTCTAGTACTGGTGAACACCCTGCTATATTTAGGAGTGATGATGGGGCTACATAATCGGCCAACAGGTGAGGACCAACCTCGTATGAATAGCTACCTTCCATTAGCGAGAGAACAGAACTCCCCACATCTGCTCATGTCTGGTGCAGGACTCCTTCTCACATGAGACTCCTCATTCTCGCTGCGCTCATGTTCCCACGTCCAGCTTCCACGCATCACACGTCGTTTGCGAAATCAGAGTTTGCATGGGACTCTTTGGCAGCCGGCATCACGTGGGCTTCCAACCTCTGGCGACATGTCTTATTAATTCCCATTCAGGTTGGGAAGTCGGGACATACGTGATGCAACAATTCTCCCCTTGGCTTGTATTCACAAGTTTCATTCAGTGCTAAGCTCCACCACGATCATTGTAATTGTCAACGCCTCAAGTCATCGGGGCCACTTCATGTGCTCTAGACGTCGACCAAGTCCAAGCAATGCCTGAACTTCTTATTGGAAGGAATATGATTGTTGTGCCCCTGTGGTCATTAGTCATATGCATTTCTTGATTTTGATAATGATTTTGATAATGGCTAACACTATAAGTCATTGTTTAATTTTCCACTCCCATGTGACTGACATACGTGCGGTTTTATGCATGACAGGTAAGCAAAACAAAAGGCAAAGAAGACTTCTGGAAGAGGTCACTGCGTCCACACAGTGACTTTCCTGCGTCAATGCAGACCTCCAACAAGCTCACTGTGTCCACGCAGTGACTCTCCTGCGTCAACGCAGGCTTCAAAGCAGGCCTCCAATGCAACTACTTGTCATTCACCAAGGCAACGTCCACACTGCGTCAACGCAGTCTCCACTGCGTCGACGCAGCCGTTGAAAGAGTCGACGCCAGCAATCAACACATCAAGCCTAAAACTCAACGCAGCGTCCATAAGGCGTCAACGCAGTGTCCACTGCGTCGACGCAGCCTTTGCCAGTGTTAACGCATCAAAGCCTAGAGTCGACGCCAGCGTTAAACGCATCAAGCCATTGGAAGCGTCGACGCCAAGGGAAGATGTACCTTCACTGCGTCCACGCAGTGACTTCACTGCATCAACGCAGTCATAGCCAGCGTCAACGCATCTCCTACGCCTTAGCAGCTTGTCTCCTGGAACGCCTTGTGCGTCCACGCAGTGACTTCTCTGCATCCACGCAGTGACGTCTCTACGTCAACGCAGTCCTTGCCAGCGTCAACGCAGCTTCACATCCATTCAAGACTTTACTTTTGGAAAGGCCCCCCGAGGGTCAACCCCAAGGGTCGACCCCCAGCTGTAAGGGTCGACCCCAAGGGTCGACCCCTGCGCGTAATTGCCACGTTCTGAGCAAACGACACGTTCCGCTGCCATCGGTTCAGGGCGTGACATAAGATGCCCTTTCAAAACTTTCTTTTTTTGAGTTTCTAGAAATTGGGACAGAGCCCAGGTGCATCGACCTTACACTCACCGATCCTAAATGTGCATCGACCTCATACTAGCCCATCCCAAATGTGTATCGACCTTATATTGGCCTTTCCCAAATGTGCATCGACCTTATACTAGCCCATCCCAAATGTGCATCGACCTCATATGGACGTTCCCCAATGTGCATCAACCTTATACTGGCCCATCCCAAATGTGCATCGACCTGGTACTGGCCTGTGCCAAATGTGCATCGACCTTACCAAGGACTAGACAAAATGTGCATTGACCTTACCAAGGCCTGGACCAAATGTGCATCGACCTTACCAAGGCCTGGATGAAATGTACATCGACCTTACTAAGGCCTAGACCAAATGTGCATCAACCTTACCAAGCCCTTGACCAAATGTGCATCGACCTTACGAAGGCCTGGACCAAATGTGTATCGACCTCACCAATGCGTAGACCAAATGTGCATCGACCTTACCAATGTCTGGATGAAATGTGCATCGACCTTACCAAGGTCTACCCAAATGTGCATCGACCTTGCCTAGGCCTAGACCAAATGTGCATCAACCTTACCAAGGTCTGGATGAAATGTGCATCGACCTTACCAAGGTCTACCCAAATGTGCATCGACCTTGCCTCGGACTTTACCGAATGTGCATTGACCTTACCATGAGTCTAAACTATATGTGCATCGACCTTACCATGGCCTGCCCCCATGTGCACAAACCTATCTAGAGTCTAAGCTATATGTGCACCGACCTGACACTGGCCTATCCTCAAATGTTCATCGACCTGCCTGGGACTTAACCAAATGTGCATTGACCTTACCAAGGCCTAGACCAAATTTGCATCGACCTTTCCAAGGCCTAGACCAAATGTGCATCGACCTTACCCAGGTCTACCCAAATGTGCATCGACCTTGCCTGGGACTTGACCGAATGCGCATCGACCTTACCATGAGTCTAGACTATATGTGCATCGACCTTACCATTGCCTACCCCCATGTGCACAGACCTGTTTAGAGTCTAACCTATATGTGCACCGACCTGACACTGGCTTGTCCACAAATGTGCATCGACCTGACACTGGCTTATGCCAAATGTGCATTGACCTTATGTTGGCCTGTACCAAATGTGCCTCGAACTTACTTAGGTCTGCCCCATATGTGCATCGACCTTACTTGGGACTTTACTACAGGTGCATTGACCATACTTGGGTCTACACCATATGTGCACAGACCTTACTTGGGACTTCACTATAGGTGCATTGACCTTACTTGGGTCTGCACCATATGTGCACAGACCTTACTTGGGACTTCAGTACAAGTGCATCGACCTTACTTGGGTCTGCGCCATGTGTGCATAGACCTTACTTGGGACTTCACTACAGGTGCATTGACCTTGCTTGGGTCTGCACCATATGTGCCTAGACCTTACTTGGGACTTTCTCAGACCTACCCGGTGACTGTTCTGTCCTTCCCAGGGACTGCACTTCGATAGAGACACAGAGGAAACTCATTTGATGAAAAATGAAAACTAAAAATGAACATGATGGTCATCCCCACATGCCCTTAGTCCCTCTTTAAACGGCTGCCTTGAGGGAATCCAAGGCTAGCGGAGACTAACGGAGGTCTCTATGACAAACTCGCTAGTCCAAAGGAACGAAATGTCCAATAGAGAGCTCATAAGTCACGGAGAGTTAAGGGTGTAATCGATATAAAACTCTGAAAAATGCAAGACTACATTCACGGATTGGAATATAGTGCCAATAACAAATAACCCGCATTACATGCTGTAAATGATAGGTTACTATGAAAACTTCAGAAATCAGGAAATCAGTAAAATAGCGCCTTTCTTCAGGTCGCCAATTAATTAAGTAATGACTATCAATCTGCCGTCAATTACATATTATCACAGTTTCCAGAAAATTAATATTTCAGTAATTTTATAAATCACGCTCTAGTTTGGGTCGCTATTAAAGATAATGACGACATGGATACTGTCGCTGATTCACATTTTCAGAAGACTGTTAAAAATTATATTTTTCAGAAAAATGACGCCAATCAACAGGGCGTTAATTTTAAAGGTAACGCCTTGAGACAGGGCGTTAATTTCATTACTATAGTGAATGGCCATGAACAGTATCCGTTGTTATAACAGAAGACAATCAACACTGCAGGAACATGATCAGGTGAAGAAAAATATCAGGATGACAGGAATATAATCATGCAGACCATTAACTATCAGGGGTTAAAGTTATTAAATTTTGAATGTGTGTTGAATTATTAAATACTGGTATAAATGACGCCTTGAAAAAGGTCGCCTATCAAATGACGCCATACGAGGAAGGCGTTAAATCACATAATTTCTACTGAAAATAGCGACTTAAACAAAGGCGTTTATTGAGCAGCGCCCTTGAGAGTGTCGCGTTTTATGGAAAGAACGCCTTAAGTTAGGTCGTTGTTTATCCAGAAACAGAAACGCCAAAAACAACGTATTGGAATCAATAACTAACTACATGTATGCATGCTTCTTACGTATAATTTGATCTAGTATTTGAAGTTTAGATCCTACATTTGTTGGGTGTTGAACTGGGTGACGATCTGGGTATTGAGGAAGAATATCACGACACTCTGTTTTAAAATAGAGTAGCAGCAAACAGCAATAGTAGGAGGGCTTCTTGCTGCAGCAGCCCGGAGCAACAGTAGTAAGTGGAAGGAAGGAGGAAAAAGGCTGCCGCAGAGAGGAAGATACTAGCGATGATTAGCTTCTCCCACCGAGGTTCCTGCATCCCATAGGAAAGAAGAAGAAGTAAGGAAAAGTAGGAAGAAATAGAGAATAAACTAAGGAAAATGTTTTCCTTACCGTGGCTTGCAGAGGTTGACGAACAGAAGAGTCTTAAGGGTTGGGCAAGGGTATTTATAGGCTTTAGAATCCTAAAACTAGCTGGGGTTCGATTGGGTTAGGACTTTCCCATCTTAATCCTTTCCCTTCTTTGATTCTTACCCTTTAACAGTTCTGTAATCGATCTAAGTTCCCTACTCGAACAGAACACTGCCTCTAGTTTCCGTTTTACGATTCTCAGAGAAATGGCGCCTTGTCGAGGGGCGCTCTTTAATTGGCGACTATCTCTGTGGCGTTAGTTTATAAATTGACGCCTATATGGAAAAACTCCATTTTTATAATTGGCGCCTCTACAGGGGGCGTTAATTACTCATTTTATTCCAAATAGGATTCATACCGTTTTTGAATTGATGCCAATTAGAAGGGGCATTCTCGAAGCAAAACGGAGTGACCATGAAGTCACCAGATGGTAACTCCACCATCAAATCACAAGACATCTGGGAGACTGGGTCCTCAACACTCAGCGCGAAATCCTCCGAAATGAATGAATACGACGCACCAGAATCAAACAAAACTCGCGTTGCACAACCCAAAATCATAACAGTACCTTCCACAAGTTGCGACGACTCTGCCTCTACCCTGGTCAGGTGGGAAATCTGGCCTCGAGCTCTCTGCGTGCCCACACTCGCTGACCGTGGTAGTGGCAGATACTGCCCCTGCTGCTGAAACTGCTGCTGTTGCTGAGGAAACTGGGGTGGCTGACGCGACCACTGCGGACAGTCATGGGCCATGTGTCCTGGCTGATCACATCTGAAATAGATCACCGACGTCGTACACTGCCTGCCTGGATGCGACTCGCCACAATGGGGACACCCCGCACGAGAACTACCGATTGACCCCTGCCGCTGCAAATGTGTCAGCTGCTGAACACTGCCTGAAGAAGCCTGCCGTTGCTCTTGGCCCTCCTTCTTTTGGAAACCCTTCCTGAAGAACCTCTTGATCTTGGCGCCGAAAGATGCAGAACCCACCGCTGAAGCCACCGGAGTCGAAGCTCCCAAACTACCAGAAGGAAGCTAGAACGTGCTCTACTGCTGGGTAGTCGTCTGCTGGCTGCGGCCTGACAAGGACTACCCCTGGCTAATCGGTCCTCGTGTCCTCTGTATATCCAGCTCCAAAGACGTCGCTATACGAGAAGCTGTCTCCAAATCAGTGGCAGCGTTCGTGATCAAATGGTGCCTCAGCTCCTGCCTCAAGCCCTGGATGAACTGCTCGGTCTTCACCCTCTCATGCTCCATGATATGAGGTGCATAACAACCCAGCTCAACAAATCAAGCCCTGTACTGCAATACGGACATGTTGCCCTATACCAGCTCCAAAAACTGATGCATCCTCTGTGTGGCAACATACTCTAGGCAGTAAGCACGCTCGAAAGCACTGGCAAAGTCACTCCACAAGATCTGCTCAAGGGGGTGAGACTGAAAAGACATCTTCCACTCGGAAGCCCGCCACTCTCAAGCCGTGCCATGCAACTGGTTGCAGGCAAACATCACCTTGTCCTCCACAGTACATCACATGGAACTGAACACCCGCTCCATCTCATCGAGCCATCTCCGAGCCATATCAAGGTCTGACTGGCCATCATAGTAAGGTGGATGGAAGTGCATGAAATCCCTCACTACTCGGCCTGGACCACCCCAAGTCAACGAGCCCTCACCAGCCTCTCTGCCAAACTGCTGCGACATAAGCTGGTACTTGCCACGAAAGAAATCATCGGCCCCTAGAATCCTCGCAGTATCCGTTGCCTCGATGGCCACTGGTGGCACTCTACTCTGCTCCTCCTGCTCCTACTGAACCTCCTGAACCTTTGCCGACTGTCCCTGCCGAAAGTGAGTCCTCCGTCTCAGCGCCATGCTCGCTCCTGAAGCAAAAGACAAGAAACACAGAAACGGCAAGGTCAACAAAAACACACGGTGCCCGATGCCAGCATCAACTATACATCATTACTGTGGACTAGTGGACCACTATAATTACTTATGATTCTCGTATAATCCCACAACCGCACTCTAATACTAGCTGTAACGACCCGAGAATTTGATTACCTGGAAGGCCCGATAAGGTGTTGAGGTACTTCAAGGCCTCATGGTCCGAGAAGATCACAAACTCCTTGGGTAGGAGATAGTGCCTCCAATGCCAAAGGGACTGAACCACGGCGTAAAGCTCTTTGTCATATGTGGAGTACCTAGTCCTAGCCTCGCAAAGTTTCTCACTAAAATAGGCTACCGGGTGACCCTCTTGGCTAAGAATGGCTCGGGCTGCAACAGTGCTCGGACTTCTTTCGAAGCTTGGATCGCTACAGTAGCTCAGCCTTCTCCAGCTTTAGCTCGGACTACTACAGTAGCTTGGTCAGCTATAGTGCTCGGGCTACTACAGTGCCCGGACTTCTTCAGAAGCTCAGATTGCTATAGTAGCTCGGTCAGCTACAGTGCTCGGACTTCTTCTGAAGCTCGGATTGTTACAGTAGCTTGGCCTTCTCCAGCTTTAGCTCGGGCTACTACAGTAGCTCGGCCAGCTACAGTGCTCGGGCTGCTACAGTGCTCGAACTTCTTCCGAAGCTCGGATTGCTACAGTAGCTTGGTCTTCTCTAGCTTTAGCTCGGCCAGCTATAGTGCTCAGGCTGCTACAGTTCTCAGACTTCTTCAGAAGCTCAGATTGCTATAGTAGCTTGGTCTTCTCCAGTTTTAGCTCGGACTACTAAAGTAGCTCAGTCAGCTACAGTGCTCAGGCTGCTACTGTGCTTGGGCTGCTACATTGCTCGGACTTCTTCCGAAGCTCAGATTACTACAGTAGCTCAGTTTGCTATAGTGCTCGGGGTGCTACGGTAGCTCGGATTGCTACAGTAGCTTGGCCTTCTCCAGCTTTAGCTCAGACTACTACAGTAGCTCGGTTTGCTGTAGTGCTCGGAGTTCTACAGTAGCTCAGATTACTGCAGTAGCTCGGCCTATAGGACTGGCTCACTCTATTGATGCCATGAGTGTTGCAGACGCCAGACAGATGCTTGTTAAAAAGGTGTCGACTCCTGGTGTCGGCATTCTTCCTCTGGTTGTCCCCAGACAGAACTTTGATAATTAAGAGTCGACTCCTAATGTCGACTCTTTTCCTCTGGATTTCAGAAGTCTGTTGATCTTGAGAAACTTGATGTTCTGCCTTCAAGGAAATTTTTCATATGTACTTAGCTTCACACCAGCCATCAGAATGCTTGACAATGAATTGAATTGATGTATCTTAGGCGTGTTCATCGGGCTTCATCTCTTGCAATTTCTGACAGCATGGACTTTTGTGAAACTTGTCTGGCTTGATTTCTGTGCACCCAATATCATCATCTGCCTTGATTTTTGTGCAACTATGTATCTAGAGTTTAGCCTTGATTTTTGTGCAGCCAAATGCCTTATTTACTGTGCCTTAATTGATTTCTCTGTATCTTTATAGACACATTTTGTTGCCAATGCTGGCTTGACCTAAAATGCATGAATGTTGATATTATCAAATGTAGGTCAAACTCATCAATCAGTCATAGTCAAACATCATCAAAATAATAGAATTAAGCATGTTACATACATGCCCAACGTGGCCATGAACTATGATGAATTCGAACGTAACAAATGCTAAAAGGATTTGATGTGACACGACCTTGGACCTAATAGCAAGCACGAATCGCAACGCAAATGGGCCGTAGTTGGCGGCCGACTCACCCGACACTCACCCCGAACCCGTGGGTAACTCGGCGATGCCGAGTGGAGGATGGAGCATTTCCACATGAGTTCTCTATGTTGCTCATCTGCTGCGTCCACGCTCTCATCCAGGAGCGTTGACGCATTAATACATTCTAGTGGAGTCTTTACTAGCAGCAGCTTTTGTTACTAGCGCTACTGCATCCACGTTGCCATCCTGGAACGTTGACGCATTGATGCATCCCAGTAGCTGCTTCTGTGTACTTTGTACCGCTACGTCCACTCTGTCGGGCTTGAGGCGTTGACGCAGTGGTGCATTCAAAAGAGTCCTCTGTTTGCTGCTATACTGCTGCATCCACGCTGTCGTCCTGGAGTGTTGATGCCTTGATGCATTTCAACACGTGTTGTCTTTGTTGCTACTCTGCTGCGTCCACGCTGCAATGCTAGAGCGTTGACGCATTTATGCAACTTAGTGAAGGCTTTTGTGACACATATCCACACATGAAAAACACACATGTTATAGAGATAAACATGGACATGAAATAATGAAATTCACTTTATCATATAAGTGCCCTTTAGTTGTCATCATCAAAACCAGAGGCACAACAATCTCCCCCTTTTTGATGATGGCAACACTGGGATTATATAACACAAGGGGCAACAGATAAACTGAAGAGACTAAACTGAAAAGACTTCTCAGCTAATAAAAATAGCTTCCATTCAACTTCATTAATAACAGGATATGTATGCAATAGATGCAACAGGTTTGTTAGAAAAACACATATGCCCTTGTCCTTAGAGTTGTTCACTTTACAAAACACAAAACACCTTTCTCTCCCACAAATAGCCATCGACTACCATTTCTCCCCCTTTACCATCTTTCCCCCTTACTATCTCTCCCCCTTTGACATTATCAGAAAGAGGAGGATCATGAAAAATGGCGGCGCTGGCTGGAAGAAGAGCCTCTGTGTGGCGCCTGACCAGACGAAGGCCGTTGAGGGGGGTAGTGTTCCCGGGCCAGCAGAGCATGAACATCAAAAGAAATCTCATGAAGTTTTATTTCTAATTGGCCTCGCATAGAGGCAAATTCAGACGAAAGATCACTGGAAACACTGGTGATATGCTGAGTTTGAGTGCCAAGAGAGAGAAGAGATGAAAGCATGGTTTCAATTTTATCAATGACTGTCGTGTGGCTGCTTGGAAGTTCAGTGAGTGGCTCTTTGAGCTGTTCGACAGCAATCCTGACGTCATAGCATAAATCTATGATCTTCGCAAGTGATTGAGCAACAGACGTTTGATTATCATGCACATGGGAGACTACAGTGGACATCTTGTTAATCAAGGTCTATATAGTCTTCAGAACTTGGCGTGTTGCCTTGTCAGTTTTCAGCTTTGCAATCAAAAACTTCCTCCATTCTGTTAAGATTGAAATTTCAAATCTTGTGATCTGAGAATTCAGGTTGTTTATGTGGTAATTGGTAAATTGCATCAACCTGTCCATTCGAGCTTCTTGACGTTGCATCATAAGTACGATGCTTCCAAACATTTCTTCCACAGTGGCTGGAATGGGGACTTCCCTGGACGGAGGAAATGGTGTATTGGAATCAAAACGAGGACGGCTGGTTCCTAGAGTACCAAACTCAAGAGGTGCAGCAGAAGGTGCAGTGCCACTAGGTTCCCCGGTCTCAAAAGTTGGTGGAGGAACAAATTCCTCAGTAGGGACCTCTGGAATGTCCAGGTGGGGGGAAGTTTCTCTGGCACATGATATGCACTGAGTTTGTTGTGCAGCCTGACTAGGATGTGCACACACCTTGGCCTTTGACAAATGACCCTCCATAGACTTAAACACTGAAGAGCACTGACTTAGCCTGCTGAACCATGAGTATTCATCGACATAATGTGTTTAACTTAAGTGAATGCATGAACCTTAAAATGCACAATGATAAGGTCTGCATGGACCTTGATCCCTGCAATTTTGTGCCTGACTTAATATCCAGCATAACATGGAAGTACCAGATGCAATGCTATCATTCAATATATCATGCAAACCCATGATAGTGTTGCTATCATCAAAATCACAAGGGCACAATAGCCTTCACTAACATGCTGGAAGTGGAGGTGCCAGAATTAGCCGAAGGAAGTATCAACAAGAAGCCTAGGGTTCACAACACCCAAAGCCACAGGGACCTGCCAACAGGCCAGATTCAAGTGACTGGCTGCATGGTCCATCATATAGCTCAGGGATCCCGCCCCATCTACCACTACAAGCCTGGGAGTCGCCATCAAGGGAACTCCCAAAGGAAAGCTGCTACTCCTATCACTGAATGGCTGTCGACGTCTGACAACTCTATTATGATCGACGGCGTCCGAGTCTTCCTAGACGGACGTGACACCCAAGTGATCCCCGATTGGGTGGTTCCTACTGTACCGACCCATAATTCCTCCTAGGCCCTGTCCAAGAGGAGAGCTGAGAAAGAAGAAGCCGACTACCATGGCCGAATAGAACTCGCCCCGAGGCCAAAGATAGTCAAACAGGTGTGGGTCCTTAAAAGGATCCAACCTGCTCACCAAGGTGTACCCATCTGCCACTATCCCAAGCCCATGGAGGCGAGGAAGAGGAATGAGAGCGGCGTGGTGCCAAGGAAAGAAGAGACGGCCGCAGACCCTCCGTGTCGTGTTGCCTGCAGGGCGTATGCCCGACAAGCTAACATCCCTATGGTAGGGAGGCAATTTGACCAACTTGGTAGGAGAGCTCGGCTAGCTTATTATCCCACCAATAGGAGGTCGATAATTATCCCCGGTCCTCCACCAAGGACGTGGGCAAGAAGAAATAACCAACATGGTCAAGAATTACTTCAGGGGTCTGGGCAACCCCTCACTAGGCCAGTAGCGACTGCTCCAGGTTGCTGCGGCTGAAGAAGGAGACTATTAGCCGATGGCAATAGAAGAAGAAGAAGAAAGAGGCATGACATCATCTATTGATGATAATGGGTATGAATATGTCCCAGATTACAAGGACGATGAAGTCCTTCCCCAACGGGAGGAGAAAAGAAGAATCTCTGTGTTTGAGAGATTGACTTTCCCTGGACGAACAAGAAGAAGGGTCTATAGGTAGAGGAAAGGGATGGATGTTTTAGCCTGCAACATGGCTGGAGTGGCCGGCAAATATGGGACTCTACCCGAGGAACCCCAGGAGCTGGCCCGATTAGCCAAAAGGCTAGGGCCGAACACTAGAAGAACCAAAGCCATAAAGGAAATGTTGAAAGTGGCAAAGGGAAAATAGGTGTTTTCTGAAGAGGTCACTATGTTGACTACAGATGTAGTGAC
This sequence comes from Amorphophallus titanum, assembly GCA_024336825.1. Lineage (NCBI taxonomy): Eukaryota > Viridiplantae > Streptophyta > Magnoliopsida > Alismatales > Araceae > Amorphophallus > Amorphophallus titanum. Next base: position 1,220,783 of record JANBPO010002988.1, on the reverse strand, counting down.
AATCGAAGAAGATGAGCTGTTGTTGACCACCTCGCCTGAAGGCGCTTCAGGGGAAACAACTGAAGTCGTCCCCAACACAGCTCCCATGGACCCGTCAATATTGATGTTGCTACAAAAAAAGACAACAAGTGCCAAGTACAGTCGACAGAAAAGTAAAGACGTACCGGGAAGTCGGGGGAAGCCCGACGAAGGTACTAGCTGGCCACTACGAGCACGCTAACTCCAAAAGCCGCGGAAGCAGAACGAACGACCACCACCTGAAAAGCAGGGGTGAGTCTCGTGTCACTGGCTCAGTAGGGTCATGCGGATCCCCACTGGAAAACACGCAGTAACACACTAAAATAACAAGTAAACAACAGAAGTGGTAAAGCAGGAAAGCTAAACTACAAAGCTGTAAAGAAGAGGAAGCAGGAGTAGGGAGCAGGAAGGGATGAGGGGAATAACCCGTGCCACACTAGCAACTGCTGAACTAACCTTAGCACCCGAAGCTACTCCTAGCAATGACAGAAGGGGCGATCCTAACTCAGAAGGTCAGGAGACACCGATCCATCGATAAATGCGAGGCCAACAAGCAAGGCCTACGAGACCAGACCAGAAGTCTAGAAAAGACCTAGACAGACACAGACGCGGACTAGAAGGCACACACGACCCGAATGTCATGCATGCACTTCCAGACACAACCACTCATGACCTAAACATTGTGCACAAGACCCAACACTGACCTCGGGTAACGCCACAGATAGACTAACCCAGCCAGGTCACGACGCTCGAGAAACACGAGAGTCACCAGGCAGGCATGTAGATATATAAGCAATTAAGACATGCATTTAACTATATATATAAGCGGCAGGAACTACATCCACGAATAGAAGAAGACCACAACTCCTCCCAGAGATAGGAAAAAGAAGAGACCAACTAGAAGAGAGAGACCAGATGCGTCCACTGGCAGCTTACACTGCATCTCAAGCAACTCGCAAGTCAGACAAACACAACAAGCGAGAGGCGTAAGGGAACCGAACCAAGTACTAGTCAAAGTAACACTCGTCAGTGTTAGTCCAACCCTCTGACCACGTGTGCACACACTGACTCCTGCCTAGAGCTAGGCCTCTAGCTAGTATTCTCCCCCTGTAGGATGCAACGATAACCACGGGAGCCCACGGAGCTAGCTTAAAAATCATCTAGCGGGAAATACCCCTCCACCTTTCCCAGGTGGGCAGACACTGAAGGTCCTGGGTTACGACTAGTGGCTCCATCACGAGGGACGAGGAGGCTAATCTATTGGTGGTCTAAAGTAGTATTACACAATACCGCGCTCCAAAACACAAGTGCCGAAGTATATACAGGCAAGAGTGCCCTATAACACGTACTTCGAAGCACCAAAGGCATCACAAGATACTGCCAACAGACTCAGGACAAGGCAACCTGACCCACGACTACAACGGTCCCTGAGTCCTACGACTCTGAGTTAGGATCGTCGTACATAGCGGGACAAGCCGCCAATCGGTCTAATCCTAAGCCAGGCAAAATGACGCTCCAAGAAAATGACACACGGAGACCTGAGGGGACACCGAGAACCCTCAGCACACCTGGACATGCAAGTCGAGGTAAAACAATACCTTGAGACATCTAGAATACTATCTCGAGCTGGACGGAATCATCAAGACACAGACAAGGTTGCCTGTCAACCCTTGGTCTCACCGGGTTGACCAAAACCCGACACGACACATACACTGCATGCACAAGCACTCTTGGCCGTCCCATCATGGTCACTGCCCTCATAGGATGTCAACAGACACCCACGGGTCTCTCCCAAAATGATCCGAAAGACCCACTAGAGATCCAACAAAGATCCGAGATGTTACAACCTCCCCTCATTCAAGAAATTTCACCCTCAAAATTTAAGGACTAGCAAGAAGGAAGAAGCAAGGAAGAACAACCCAATGGATGCAACTACAAAACAACACAAATCACGAGAGATACGGTTCAGAGGAACACAGTCAAACCACAATCACGAGTACATGCTTGGGAGTGAGCACGACACAAGTGAACACAAGTCTGACACCTCCAAAATAAGGCAACGTCATTTACGTCTCAGGACAAGAGACATGACTACCACGACAACAGATACCAAGGAAACAACACGACAACAAGGCAAGTGGCTGCTACACAAGGAGACACAATCCTCACAATTGACAGCTTGACCACATCATCGGCTCTAGTGCCAAAGGCAATAGGGAACACCTGGCACGCAGGACACCAATGACAGATTCACCGAGAAATAGAAACAACAACACAACAGCACCTATAGGATTCCGACCCCGTATAACACACAGAACCATGAAACACAACTGCAAGCAGGGTCACAACAAGGCACGACAGTAGCTAGACACACGACCAAAGGGAACGAGTCATGCATCAGACCACTTACCAAGGAAGGCCCATGACACGAGGAAAGTGACATAAATAGACAATCTCAAGGGATGCATCTCAAGGACCAAGGCAAAGCCTTGAGAGCACAACACCAAAGAGAAAAGAAATGCAGAGTAGAGGGTACTCAATCAGCAGGAAAGCCGACATATTCCCCAACACTCACAAATGTTGATGTCAACACCAGAAAAAGTACCAGCAACAGCACAAAGTACAAGGAAAAATGCTAATCTCAACTTACCTTCACGTCCTGAAACAATGAATGAGCCTTCTCAACGCATCGGCTGCTAGACACGGCATGATGAACACGATACACTACAGCTCTTAACACCATAACGGAGTCCAAAGCTAAGTAACCATGAGCAAGAAGCTGATCAGGCTCAGAATAAAATTGTCCACACTTAAGTAGACACAAGACAATGAGGATTGTCTTATACTCCAACGGCAGGGGCTTTCGAGTGTGAGATGGCAGAGGCGAGAATGTCATCGGCATTAATGAGGATTTGACCTTGGTCATCCTCGGTGGCAGGGGGTGTAGCCTGTGTGCCACCCTCTCTGTTTGACACCTCAGTGAGCCCGTTGCACACCAGAAATCTGTAGGGGGATGGCGTAAGATCTCCCTTGCCGGACGCGCCATTGGAGGGAAGCCAGGGAGTGCCGTTGAAGCCGCACACGGGTGTGCCAGAGAACAAGACACATGGGCGTGTCGTTGAAGGTGCGCACGGGTGTGCCATTGAAGGCGTGCAATGGTGTGCCATTGAAGGCGCGCATGGGTGTGCTGGCAAACAAGACGCACGGGCATGCCGCTGAAACCTTGGCGAGGGTGCTGTTGAAGAGCCCAGAGTGGCGTGTCTCTAAAGGCCCACGCGAAGGGCGTGCCACTGAAGGTCCACGCGAAGGGCGTGCCGTTGAAGGCCACGGGCGTGCCGTTGAAGGCCCTCACGAAGGGCATGCTGTTGAAGGCCACGGGCATACCGTTGAAGGTGTGCAAAGCATGTCGTTGAAGTGGATTTGGGCCCATTTCGAGCCCGATTAGCGGTCCACTTAGTTCTCTTCGGGGTCCTGTAACCGCAAGAAGACCTCCTCTGCCTTCTCTTCCTCCCCCATCTCCCACTTCCCTGCAGTTACCACCATGTGCCCTCACCCAGCCTCGACGTGCAGAGCCCGCAACAGTATGCTTGGGCTTTCTCCTCCCGTCGTGGCCCTTGCATGCAACATCACCGGTGCCAGCTCTCCCATCTCCTTCGTATCCCGCTGCGGACCATGATGCCACTGTAGTGTCACCAGCTAGCGTGCACCACCCACCGTCGTCATCCTCTGAGGAACAACTGTGAAGACCCACCACTGCATCATCGCCTCTAGCTATCGTTGACCTCGAACCTTGCCATCCTGTACCGGTGGCAGGAGTGAAGTCGGGGCACCACTGGCCAACCTCCTCTCACCCTTCTAGCAAGCTCGCCATTGTCGCCTCTGTGATCCCCTGTATGTGGAACACAACCGTCTTCTCCAACCACTCTGTGTGAAGGCCGTCGCCGCTCACCAATGCTCAAGACGATCACCCAGGCGCTGAGCTACATGGGTCCACTTCACCATCCATCGCTCCAAGTGAGCCGGACCGGTGCCCACACCTGCGGCCTTCCACCCTGGGTGCCTTCTTCATCGTCGTCCAGTGTCACCCTGCTCATCCGCAACAGCAACCCATGCACCTGTGGCCCCTTGCGAACCCCACCGGTCAACCTCCCACGCCCGTCCATGCTCGCGAGCTTAGCACCGAGTAGCCCGACAAGCTCTCTCCATCGGCAGCAGAGACCCCTCCAGCAAAGCGTCCTCAGATGAACGGCCAGGGCAACTCTAGCCTCCACACTGGAGCAACAGCCATCCGGGGGTGGCAGTAGCCATTCCCCCCCAGCACAACGACGCCCTCCTTCAAGCACAGCGAGCACCGACGGCATCACCTCCCTGCTTTGGACTGGTCCCCGCGCCTTCCTGCCAGTGAGGAGAGCCGCTGTTTGGTTTGGGTGGTGAGCCACCCCTCCTCGCCATTGATAGCCGCCCTCTCACCACCCCCCAACAGGCCGGGCACGACAGCCCCTCCCTTCGAGCACGACGCACCACCCCCTCCAAGCAAGCCGCAGCTCCCCTGCTCCCCCAACTCCTCTCTTTCTTCCCCACCCTTGGCCACGCCACCCACCTCCCTCTAACCTCTGGTTCGTAGTCCTCACAGCAACCTCCACCATCCGCCACTTTACACACACACACACTACTACCACACCAACAGCACGCCCCACACCGTGGACCACAAGCAAGCGTACCACCGCTGCCCCCACCCTCTGAGTAGCAAGTTCCCACTGGCAGTGGTCGATCATCCCCTACAACAAGTTCACCGCCGTCAGCACAGGCTCCACTCATAAATGTCGGCTGCTCTGAGCGCTACCGGTTGCCGTTTCCCGAGCACCTACAAGAAGGGCTTCGGCCATTCACCTCGGCGCCCACAACACACACGGGCCTCCAGCATCCCGTCAGGCTCACACAGTCACTGGTGCCCACTCACACTGTGTCCCACAGATGCTGTCCCTCGTCGTGGACTTCAGGAGATTGACACTACCATCACTCCACGGTTGTCCCCAACCCCGCGACCAGACACCCCACCACCTACAGTGTTCACCGTCACTGTCTGCCCATGCCTGTCGCCGTGCCCATTCCCTCGTCCGCCATGCAGAGCCATTCTCTCGCCCCCCCTCTCGTCGCTAACTCAAGGACATAAATATAAATAAAAATAAAAAAAGTTAGTGATCTTGCTTTGATGTCCCCATCAACTCTCCCCGGGTGGGAGAAACTCGACTCCGTCGAGTAAGGGGTACGGCTGTTCACGTGGCTCATGCGGATCCATCACCGTACCAGGTAGCGCGGGTTTGCCCCACTCCTAGCAATCATCACCTACTCATCCCGTATATGTTCAATATGCTCACGTTGTTGTGGGAATAAGGCTAGTGGTATACACTCTGGGGAGGGGTCACTCTCAAAGGAAGGAGACAGCTTAATGACTCACTAAGAATCATAGCTGGGTCCCTATAGGTGACTAGATCTGACATATTGAAGATAGAGCTGATCCCATATTCGCCAGGCAAGTCCACAACGTACGCATGAGATCTGACTTGCCTCACACTCGAAAGGGACTGACACTGCGAGCTTGCATTAGACCGAGTTGACTCGAAGTATGTAGATTCACTATGCACTCGACAAATGTATGTATAGACTCTAACACTCATACATGCATGGGGGATGGGATTAGGGCTATTGACTTCCCAGACCTATGACTAGAGACTAACTTGAATGAAAAAAATAACATGACTTGGTGTGATTCCCAAACATCGACCATGTACATCATGAATAGAAGTAACTTGACCCATAATCCGATGTTTTGGATCTCGAACCATGCCACCCTCCATTGGTTCAAAAAGACTCATCCTCAGGTTTTGATGCGTTTAAGGATGAGGAGGTGGGTGATGGGAAAGTCATCCAGACGCCTGACATGGTTCATGAGAATGATGGGGTCTGGATGCTATCTCTCATATGCACGGTAGAAATCAGACCATACTACGTCAACGTAGGGCGTAACAGCAGTACAACAGTGATAAGCGACTGCACTAACACAGGGATGGTTGACTGCTGCTCGGGAGTGACTAGCATGAGAGAGGTGGTAGGCTAGTTAGATGCGTCAAGGAAAGCTGGGATGGGCGGAAGCTCGTGGTCATCTACAGGCTCCTGAATGATGGGCATGGTTGGGGCAACTGGAGGAACTGGGAGGACGGGTGTGACCAGGATGACCGGCTACTCGGTCAAGAGGGGACTGGCTATGTAGGGTCGGTGGATAGGTGTGCCATGGTATTGCTCTCTAACCCCTCAACCTCAGTAAAGTACTCCTCGACCAACTCCTGGTTAGCCTCATAACTCACTGGAATAAGCCTAGGATGGGCATCCTCCGAATGCTAGTCCTCTAAGATAGGGGAATGGGAAGGACACTGGTCAGGGAAATGACTACTCCCACGATGGGTGGCCAGAGGGGCAGGCTCCGGGAGAGGTGGCGGGTGTGAGCCCAAAGGTGGAGTTGACCACTGGGGGTGGGTGGCTAGCGACATGGAGGTGGTCAGCTGAACACGGTCGTGGAAGACAAATTCATCGGGTAGGTGAGGTGGGTGTATGGTGCTGGTCCTCTTGTCCCAGTCAAACATTGCTCTCCTCTCTTCCAGCCACGTTTGCCCTAAAATGATGGATGGACCGGCAAGTGTGTCGACCTTGCACCATGCTCCATCGTCATATAGGATGTGGCCGAACCTCCATTGAAACTCTACGAAAGCTAAGCCACCATTAAGAACAATCTCCCCGGTCTTAGAGAGTGACTCCACAATATCTTGAGAGGCACAATTAGATGACAACCCTCTGGCCTTGCTGGCCCTCTACCAGCAAGGGACCAGCCCCCACATCCTCCACTCGGTATCGCCGAGTCACCCACGGGTTCGGGGTGAGCGTCGGGTGAGTCGGTCGCCAAATACAGCCCCTTTGAGTTGCGAACTGTGCTTGCTAGTAGGTCCAAGGTTGTGTCACATCACAAAGAGAGGAGCAGGTCGCTCCTGCCTAGAGGAGGGGTCCTGCGAAGAAGGGCCACCAGCAGGAGGGTGACCCTTCGACAGAGAGGCAAGGGAGAGCACCTTGGCACCAATCGAGACCCGCGCGAGGAGAACCCCGTCCGGTGGGTCCACAGCTGCATTGGCGAATGCCGAAGGAGCATGGGGCTCGATGGGGTCAGATACTGGAGCTGGGAGGGCAGCCCACAATGAGGCACGGTGGGAAATAGAGTGTCGAGATGCGATGCAGTCCCATCAGGAGATGGGCCAGTCAACTCAAGGGAGGGGGTTGACTGGAGGGGTGCGTGGCAATTCGACAGGGCATGCAATGGGAGGGAGTTGGCGATCGACGGGTAAGGAGAACCGTCTGAAGGTTGCGTGCGAAGGAGGGGGAAAATGTGGTAGCTTTCGATGGGTGGAGGGGCTAATGGGGAAACACTGGGAATGTCGGCGGGCGAAGGAGAGGGGGCTGACGGGAGAGCAAGAACGCCGGAAGCGGGGACGATGGGTGCCAGGGTGCCAGGGGGACCAACAGCACACCCGATGGTGCCTGCGGAGGAGGGTTTAATGCCACCCCCATCCAAGCTTGCCACAGGAGGGCTGAAGCAACCAGACATGGACGCCTCCGCATGAAGGCCACCAGCGGGGAGAGACACCGACGGGGGAGCTGGAAAAGAGGTGGACGGGGAGGCAAGGAGCCCGCCCCGCCATCGGACATTGCCAGACGCTACCAGCCATAGGGAGGAACAAAACGCAGGGAGGGGAAGGTAGCGCACGGGAGAGGGAGGGAGGGGTAACCTAGAGGAGAGAGAAGATGCATGTAATGTGTGTCGACGTGTTGTCGTACATTGACAAAGATACCAAGAGACAAACAAACCATGTCGGTTCCGCCACCCCAGTGACACCGATGAATGAACACCTTACTCGGGCCTTACCCCTGGGATAAGGAAATAAGCCCTTCTTTGCATTAGCACTGACCCAGTGCCGACGAATACTTTAAGAGACAAACAAACCATGTTGGTTCCGCCACCTCGGTGATGCCGACGAATGAACACCTTACCTAGGCCTTACGCCTGGGATAACGAAATAAACCCCTGCTTTGCGTTAGCACTGGCCCAATGCCGATGAATACTTCAAGAGACAAACAAACCATGTCAGTTCTGCCACCCCGGTGACACCGACGAATGAGCACCTTACTCGGGCCTTACACCTGGGCTAAGAAAATAAACCCCTCCTTTGCGCCAGCACTGGCCCAGTGCCGATGAATACTTTAAGAGACAAACAAACTATGTCAGTTCCGCCACCCCGGTGACACCGACGAATGAACACCTTATCTGAGCCTTACGTCTGGGATAAGGAAATAAATCTTTTCTTTGCATTAGCACTGTCCCAATGCCGATGAATACTTCAAGAGACAAATAAATCATGTCGATTCTATCACCCCGGTGACACCGACAAATGAACACCTTATCCCAGCCTTACGCCTGGGATAAGGAATTATAATACTGGGGTGCTACATCCTCGGTGACGCTCACTGAAAAACCTAGACCTCGACTCCAGGAACATGCCCGAACTACACATGAAATATCATCTCGCAGACGAAAAATAAAAACCCGCGACACGACAACTCATGTCACGTGATGGGAATACCGCCCACTAGAAGCAAGGCTGGATGCGTCCACTGATGACTTAGTCCGCAGTCTCAGGTGTCTCGCTACGACGCCCCAGGCGAAGACTGAGACACCGTATAGTAACCAGGAACATAGAATAAGGACTAGCTGGGGTCGTGCTCGTTAGCACAGGTCTGACAACCCCAGCCACATGTGCACACACAGACCATGCGTCCTAGGTCAGGCCCTCTAGCTGGTTCTTCCCCCGACGCCGGGACTCAGGTTGTGCGTAGGGGCCCTATGGTAACCAGCCTAAAAATCGTCTCACTTGGGTCACGCTCTCCACCACTCCCAAGTGGGTCCGCACATGCGTGCGTTGGAAAGCTATGACTAGTGGGGGCTCACACAGCATGAACACTGAAAACCATGCACGCACCCATCACGAGTAACGCGTAGTAATAGGTGGCTCAGAGCTGCCCGACTCTGGATAGCCCACTAGATCTACTAAACCCAATGATCCTTGAGTCACGAGACTTGGGTCAAGACTGCTATATGTGATGGCACACCGCCGTCAATCTGGCCTAATCCCTAGGTTTGAAACCACGATGACACTATTCTCAAGGCAGCACACAAGTCGCCGAGTGGATCTCTCATCCATGGGACACACGGAGAACTTCCAGCCACAGAATGGTCAACTGGACTCACAGTCCAAGGTCATACACATAGCCCACTCAGAAACCACCTTTCAGAGAAACCCACAACGTGCGGGGAAGGCCCACCGTACTCGTACCGACTCACAGCGACTCGATCTAACGCAAACAGGAAAGTTCAGAACACACACGGGGTCACCCGGACCCCCAAGACCCATGACACGCTAATCGAGGTAACACAATACCTCCGAATGCCCATAAACATGGTCACAATCCCCACGGGATGTCCGGGACACTCACGGGGTCATAGGTCGGTCATTGGGTCACAACCAGACCGACCGGAGACCAACACAACGTAGAAAGGACACGGTAGGTACGAAGAATCACCTAGCATTCCTCTCTAGATCATTAGGGAGCCTAGCGGTCTCCTCCGGACTGCAAGGCCCAGCCTAGCGGTCCAGCCAGGATCGCAAGGGCCCAAAACATTTGAACCGCAAGCGGTCACCCCTGGACCGCCAAGGAGGGTGGCGATCGTCTATCTAACCGCTAGGCAAGACTGCTACCCCACTGACCTCAAAACAACTCTAAACCAGAAAATGGTCACCCCTGGACCACAAGACACTCCCTAGCAGTCTTCACCAGACCGCTAAGCCCACCTGGCTATCCATCGCGCGACCGCAAGGCCTGAACCAACATACGCAAGACCCTAGTGGTCTCCACATGACCGTCTCATACCCTAGCAGTCCCTGGAAGGACCACTAGGCCGTCCCGAGCGCGAAAATGACAGAAATCGCGAGAAAATCCATTCCACACCCCGTCCACACCCGTGTGAAGGGAAAATCAAGGGGAAACTAGTCCCCAACATCTCTAGCACCGATTTGACCCATTTAAACCCCCAAAATGTGATCAAATCACTAGATTTCCACAAGTGTGTATAAAATACCCAAAAATAAGAGAAAGAAAAAAAAGAAAAGAAAAAATGGGGGTTAAAAATGGAGATACCCTGCCAGCTTTGTTCCTCTATTGGGACAAGGGCAAGAAGGGCTATAACCCGGCTGTGGCAAAAACCCGCAAGGGCATTGCAGGTAAAATCAGGTACCCCGCCACGTGAAAACCCGAAAGGGTGCGTGGGCAAAAGCAAGAGGGGGTTGGGTTTGGCGAAAATCTGAAAGGGCGCCTAAGTCAGTAATGTGATAAAAAAAATAAAATAATAATGAACGATGATGTAGTAGCGAGGTTACCCTCGCTCACCATTCTACTTCTCCCATCCATTCGACCCTTGTCACCATCGGTAAGATCGGTCACTACCCTTTCAGCTCTTGTCAACATTGGCAAGACTGGCCACCCTTTCGACCCTTGTCACCATCGACAAGATCGGTCGCTACCCTTTCGGCCCTTGTCACCATCGACAAGACCGGCCACTCTTTCGACCCTTGTCACCATCGGGAAGATCGGTCGCTACCCTTCGACCCATGTCACCATCAGCAAGATCGATCGCTATCTTCTCGTCCCTCGTCACCATCAACGAGATCGGTCACCTACCCTTTCGGCCCTTGTCACTATCGGCAAGATCGGTTGCTACCCTTTCAGCCCTTGTCACCATCGATAATACCGGCCACTCTTTCAACCCTTGTCACTATCAGCAAGATCGATCACTACCCTTTGACCCTTGTCACCATCGGCAAGATCGGCCACTACCTTCTCGACCCTCGTCACCATCAGCAAGATCGATCACCTACCCTTTCGACCCTTGTCACCATTGGTAAGATCAGTCGCTATCTTTTTTGACCCTTGTCATCATCGGCAAGGTCGGTCACTTACCCTTTCGACCCTTGTCACCATCGGCAAGATCGGTCGCTACCTTCTCGACCCTCATCACCATCGACGAGATCAGTCATTATCCCTTTTGACCCTTGTCACCATCGGCAAGATCGGTCGCTACCTTCTCGACCCTCGTCACCATCGATGAGATCGGTCACCCAACCTTTCGACCCTTGTCACCATCGGCAAGATCAGTCGCTATCTTTTTCGACCCTTGTCATCATCGACAAGATTGGTCACCTACCCTTTCGACCCTTGTCACCATCGACAAGATCGGTCACTATTATTTTTGACCCTTGTCATCATCGGTAAGATCGGTCACCTACCCTTTCGACCCTTGTCACCATCCGCAAGATCGGTCACTATCCTTTTCGATCCTTGTCATCATCGATAAGATCGGTCGCTACCCTTCGACCCTCACCACCGTCGGTGAGCCCGGTCAGCTACCCCTTAACTTGGACCTTCCGTCCTCGTTAATAGACGAACTACCAGTGCTTCGACATTTAACCCATGTCGATGAATGAACCTCACTCTCGGCTTTTCGTCACCATCGGCGAAATGAATAGGGTGCATGTGCCTACTTTATCTATGTCCCACCTTGGCCAAAGCTCGATTCCGGGAATAGTTAATCCGCAATGGAGCGAACTCCTCACCCCTTCGCTGAAGGCGTGAGTGCTCTCCTGCGCTAGTAACTTATGTCCCTGTACTGAGCTACTCGACTGGAGGGAGAGAGAAAAGAAGAGAAAAGAAAGAAAGAAGTCATGATTGAAGTGACAAATAAGGATATGGTAAGAAAATAAAAAATACATCATATGACTCGAAATAAAGTGGCGAACAAGATGAAGCATAGCTGGCGAGCAACGGAACCCTCGCAAAATGTAGAGTGGTCGGGGATGTCCCCTCACCATTCTTGTTGGGGGCTTACGGATTCGCCTAGACTGGGGCGAACCCATTATACCTCCAGAACAGATCGGCTCTCCGGTCCCTACTACCAACCACTTTAGCCCCTTGCGTCAAACGCGGGAACACAAGGCGGAACTCAAAAGGGTCAACACTTCGCCAACGACCCAGAGGTGCCAGTGCCAGTTCGGCATCCCAGCTCCCAAGTCCCGTCGGAGAAGTAGGGACAAGGGCGACCAACAGTCTGACTTGAGAAGGATTTGGGTTACCCCAGAGGAAGCTAAAGCTATCTGGGAGGTGCGTCTCAGCAACCCCTTACGGGCGCTAGGATGTCGTGCCAAGCAAGGTGCGACTGGCCCTACAGCCGCATCATCTGATGACGCCTAGCCCCTCATCGCCTCTCGCTCAGATAGGCAGAAACAGAGACGAACTCATTTCGGGCGCCACCAATATCCATCCCTGAGTTCTCCTCAGGTAGATGCTGTAGTGGAGACTCCTCCGCAACACACCTCGGTCATTGATAGGCTGGGGACACCCGTCCGCCCCAAGAGGCATTCTCAAAAGAGGCAGACAGTCTAGCTCCTCAATGACGCGGTCAGGGTGTTCGTGTGCTACACCGTCGGGCACCAGCCTGAGGTTCAGACTGGCGATCTGAAGCAGCCCATATCTCACTTCAGAAGCCCTTGTCAGCCGACTCAGCCGTAAGCTCCAGTCGGCCATGTCGGCACTTCTGCCAGGCCTTAGACATCGACACGAGCGGAAGATGTTCCCATTGAGGAACATGCCACCCTCGTCAACATAGAGCCGATCAACAATGACCCTCCGGTTGGTGAAGTCCAAGAGGTAACTCTTGAGACTCTTGTGAAGGAGAGCCAGCACTTGAAGGCCCTCCTACAAGACTTGCTCCAGGAACGTGACCTTCATCCTCAGCCACCCGCAGGACCTTCGACGGAAGCGTCGATCCCGCCAGGCGGGCAAAATGGTGCTAAGTCCTCAGTAGCAGCTGCTCCGACCCCTACCATTGTTGGGTTTGGCATGCCCTTGGCTGAGGCTCAACCATGGCCATCAAACACGCCAGTGCAGGAAAGTCCTATGGCATAGCGCCAGATGATCGAGTGGATCATCGAGACCAAGCTCACCCAGTTTGGAGAGGGGGTGTGGACGACAAAATTTTCTATGCAATGCGTACGTCTCGAAATTCAAGAGAACAAGTCAAAGACAGAAGTGCCGAATAAATCCCATACCTCACCCGATCAGGATGAGAAGGTGCTTTGTGCTCCTCTACCTAATACGAAAGCCCCTCAAGTTGAAGGCGTGGCCACGGCTCTCCAACCGACAATTCCCAAGCCCAAATCAGGAGAAAACCCAAGAGTTCGAGCACGGGCTCGACATGTGCTAAAATCATCAGAATTCCTAAATCGGGGGCTCAAAGGCTTCAAACCAAACACCATTGAGGCAATACATTGAAATCGTCACATTTCGGGAATACATACGGCCATCCGGGCGACCAAAATGTCAAGAAAAAGCCCAAACTGGCGCGCCCCTTAAACCGGCGCACCCTAACCCGGTGCCCTTGACGGATCTTTTGAGGTTTTCAAGGATTGTTAATAAGCAAGGGTATTCAATGTTGTTTTCCATTTTCCATTTCAAGATGAAAAGTTCGACGAGATATCCAAATCAATTCTTATATCAACACTTACCTCATTGTTTACCTGAGTTTGCATTGATCCTTCATCTTTTGCCTCTTTTGAATTTATTTGTACATGACTCATTCAAATTTCACTCTCGATTGCAAGTCAATTACATTTGGAGTTCAAAAATCATTGTTCTCTCAATCATGAAAAGGATCGTGTCATATACATTAGTGCATCATCAAAATCTTATTAAACCACACATCATAACCTCAGGGGCAACACGCAGTTATAAGGGTGCATTTGACTGGGAGGCTTGATTTAATGGGGTGGGAGACACTGGACACACACCGAGTCGTGTGGAGGGGAGCCGAGGACACGGGTACGTGTGTTCAACTGGTTTCATACTTTAAGGGAAAGAGCATGGGCTTTACAAATGGGCGGAGAAGGCAAAAGTATAACTGACACAAGCCGTAGGACAATTCAGACACGTGGGTCAGTCCTCTGGTCAATGCATAATAAGGCGAACACCTGCATGTCTTTACAGAGACTCTCCATAAGGCTAGGGACGTGCTCGGTTTGCTGACGGAGGACTAGACTGGATGGCAGGGGGAGATACTGGTTGACGCCTAGAGGAGGGCCGGACACGGCTCGAGATGAGCAGCCTGGTATGGGCTCTGAGAGGTGAGTATCTTCATGCTGGGGAGTCTAGGCCGGTCCTGAGAATGTTACTTCCTGGCTAGGGTCCAGCTAACTTGAATAATTGGTCGGAGTGATCAGAGGCCAACTCGGGGCGAGTGATGGGCACACGATTTCGTGACGGGGGTAGGTAGGGTATCATGGCGTATACATGGCCATCATAGGTTGTCATATGCGGGTGGACCTAGGATGCAAATGTGTTCTCCATCGTCATCATGCCATACATGCGATGGGGAAGGACTTGTGTGAGATGGCTAGATGTCGTATGTGGGAAGTACATGTGACATACCCTCGGTGTGTATGAGCCAATCAACAAGCCAACCACGCGTGCACTTAGCTCCTTGCGTCTGTCCTTGCATGCTGGGTGCCTGCGAAAGTCCGAATGGGAGTCCATTAGTATACCCCTGTGTGTATCTTGTTGAACCTCAAAGGGGGAGCCTACTGGATCTCTACTATTTTGCTCCTACTGTTTTGATGATGACATACACTAACTGTCAACTCTTTAATTGATCTGCCATTTAATAACATTTACTTTATGTGATTAATCTGAGGGTGATTTGCATTAAAATTTAGTTGTGTGTTCATCAGTGTGCATACTGTGTATTTGGCCTTTGGAATGGATTTTATACTTACTTGTATTGATAAGTCTTATTCTGTTGCAAAGTCTATGCATTTTCATGCATTCGCTGTGTCCATGCATACATCAACCCCGTGCATGTTTTTAACTTCACTTCACAAGTCCATGCACGTTTCTCTAAAGCCGTGCATTCTGTGCTGAACTTAAGTCCATGAACTTCAATGTCTGTGCTTAGTCTGTGGAGTTCAAGGTCCGTGCACTTTTTCTCTTTTAAGTCCATGCATAAGTCGGGGGTGTTTTCAAACGGTTAAGTCGGTGCATAGTCCGAGCACATCAAAGTCCATGCATGTTTATGCTGACCAGCCTTGGGTTGAAGCTGGTCGACCTCACTTCGTGCGGGACCTCTGGGTCCATTGCCTGAATGAGATCGACCTTCTTCGGCTCAGGCTGGTGATGAGGACCCTGGGGTTCGCCCAAGAGTGGCTTGAGGTGGACGTGTCGAGCCGCATCGGGCAGAAGACCCGCGGAAAGGTGAAGCGCATCGACTGGTGCATACGTTTCCCTGTGCAGTTCCAGGACTGGCAACAACGTGGCATCCCCGTGGTGTCTCACACGTAGGAAATACAAACTACTTGTGATGTTACCAGGAGACCTACGCGGCTCGTCTCCAACTCAGGAGACCACTGGGGGTAAGTATGAAATGAGCATTACTTTTTTTTATGAATGTGTGCCTATGCATGTGACGCTAACCTACATGCTTACCAATACAGGATGCTCGCGACGCCATCATCACCGACCTACAGGCCTAGCTGGCGGATGCCCAGCAGCAGCTGGCCACCACTAGGTAGGCGTTGGACACCTTGGTAAGTTTATGCACTGCATTTTTTTTTGAAACCTAGATTCCTGATGCTCAGTCACTAACTGTCATTGTACCTTTTTTTTAGCATGCCCAGCATAGTGCAGCAGGGGGGGCAACCGGTGGAGCCTTTTCTAGCTCTCAGGTTCCTCCTCCGAAGGTCGCCTCCCTCTAGGAGCAGCTCGTCGGCCCGGTGGCTCCTGCAGAGGAGGCCGAGCGTGATCTGGCGGCTCAGGTGAGTACTTGCTTGATTTGTATTTCAATTACACACTCCCCATCCCCATTTTTACTAACTTTGTGAAATGGTTGGCTCTTGGTAGGTGGTGGAGATCCGAGATGGGCTGACTCGTGCGGGCCGAGTTAAGGAGGAGCGTGATGTCTAGGTGATAGTAGGAGCTGCGACGCCGTGACGCCGAGGAGCTGCCCCGAGATGTCTTAGAGCTGAGGGTCTCCCTCCAGGTGGCGAGGAGAGAGGCAGAGACGGAGAGAGAGAGAGGAGAGCAGAGCAGAGAGATTGAGGGATATGGAGGAGAGGAGGGCTCTAGAGGCCCAGAGATGGGGTTCTAGACCTCCCTCGGGGTCAAGGAGCAGTGGCTGGAGGATAGCGAGGAGCGCTATCAAAGGGGGTGAGAGCACGCGGCGCATGCTCGATAGTCAGGGTCCTTCTCTATTGGCAACCTCATCGTCTCTTCGACAGAGGAGTGACGTACCACCGAGGCTGAGCGGGCGCTGTGGGGTGAGGCGAGTACCACCTCGCAGAGCTCTAGGAGGCCTCCTAGGGATCCCCGTCCTAGGAGAGAGGAGAGGGATGATCAAGGGGGTGGTGGCGAGAGTTAGAGATAGGTACTTGTACAGCCACCGTCTCCCACTTATGATGTATATGACAGTTATATATATATGAAATGATGTCTTTTCTGTCACTTATTTTGTCTCCTGTGCGTTCCTTCTCTTCTACGCCTCTTCTCTTCTATGATATTCTCACATGAAATGTTTGACAAGACCTCACCTTGAAATGGAGAATCATGTCTCGTCGTGGCCATTCTTTTCAAATGGAGTCCACCACCAAACTCAATGATGCCGATCTCTAGTCCTCTTTCCCGTATGAATGTCCCCTATTTTTTTTCATTTGTACTCCAAAATTATTTACAACATGACAACGAGCACAGGGAACCTTTAGATTGCGTAGGGGGCGAGTCAACAAGTCATGCCACCAAATCATTTACTCCATACAAGCAGCAGGGTGACACATGAGACTGAAAGTAGGGTGCCCTCGTCATGAAGGCTACTGCTAGAGATAACAGTAACAGCTCCAGATCAAATCTCTCCTCATCCTATAAATACCCCATTTTTGCTCCCCTCGAAGACCCGGAGCAGTGGAAGCTGATTTGAAGAGTGAAAGTCTCTAAAAAGGGAAAGGAGTGAGGGTTTCCCAATCTTCAAGATGGAGGGCGAGTCTAGTTTCAAGATGGAGGGTGAGTCTTCCCACTCCTCAAAGAGAAGTAGATCCAGCACTGGTTCCAAGAGACTCTCCGATATGGAAGGGCACCTTAGTGAGAGAACTCAATCACAGCTTGTAAGTGAAATCTCCCTCGCTTCTTCTCTTGTCCTCTCATCTTTCTTCAACAATGCCCCCCTTCTTATTCCTTGTACATTGCTTGCATGTATGCATAGGGCATGATGAGGTCATAAATTTCATGGGAATTGGTGGTGGCCATATATCGGGGCCTTCCGAACTTCTAGAAAAGCCCGGATAGAGATGATGGGTTTTGGGGCCTTCCTACGAATTGAACCAATTAAACTGGACTTCGCCCTTATCTAAGCATTGCGCGAGAGGTGGGACCCGGTGATTCGGGCTTTCCTTATGCCCTGGGGGCATATGGTGCCTAGCTTGGTAGATGTGGTCTGCATTACTTGCCTCAGAGTGAATGGTGAGGCGATAACCAAGGTTACCTACACAGATTATCGAGAGGGTGCTCAAAGGTTACTAGGATTGGCATTGGAGGACCGAAGGAACAGGTCAGTAGCCAGGACATCTCTTATGGAGGCATTGGGGCTTATTGACACTCGTCAGCATGGTGATGAACCCTTGGAAGAATTCATGGAGAGGACTGAAAGGGACTCTCATGCTCTGTATTGTGTGGATGAGAGCAACTGGGAGAGGTCTAACAGAGACTTGAGGATATTCCTCTTCTTCCTACTGGGTAGGCTGCTACTGGGTTCAAAAGGAGATGACATCCATTGTCATTTCTTGGAACTCCTAGTAGACCTCGAGAGAGTAGGGAAGTATGCTTGGGGGGCTACCATGCTGGCACATTTGTTTGTCGGTCTGTCCCAAGGGATAGATCGAGAGGTGACTGTGAGTGACTTTACACCATTCCTCCCGATAAAGTTCTTTTTTTAATTTATTTATTTCATGCGAATGCTAATGATATGTGATATGCAGTTATGGAGTTACTACTATATCCCAATGGGGAGAGCTCACCACTGGCGCCTGGCGGCAGTGCCATTGGCTCGATGATGGCAGCCTATCTTGAGCGCCGCCCCTCTATCCTTCCAGCTAATGACATTGAGGCGGGAGCTACAGTTCCCTGTAACGATGGTATGATTTCTCTCTCTCTCTCTCTCTTTTAATTGACTAAGAAGATACATGCATGCTAATGTAGGCGGTTTGGAGGCCTTATTTGGGCATGGTCCATGCCGACTAGTCATGGGTTATAACAAGTCGTGCCTGGTTTGGATAGGACCTTTGGGTCTATTTCCTGAACGAGATTGAGCCGCTTCAGCTGCAATTGGCTATAAGGTCCTTAGGGCTTGCCCATGAATGGGTGGATGTGGTCGAGCCATCTTCCATTGGGAGGAGCACAAGTGGGAGGGAAGCTCATGTTTCCTTAACAATATGAAGACTGGCAGTGGGATGGCACGCTACTGGAGTCACACGTGTGGGACAGTGAGGAATACCTACGCCTCTATTGGGTGGCATATGTGGAGCGTCTCCAGCCCAGGGAGCTTGTGGAGGTAAATGCAATTTTTTTTAGTATATGAGATGCTAACTAGTGTGTTATGGGTGTAGGATGCATGTGATGCAATGATAGCAAATTTGCGAGCTCAATCGGCAGACATGGAACAACAGTTGACTGACACCCAGGTAGCCTTGAATTCCCTACGTCTATATGCAATGCATGCTCTTAATTATGACCCTGGGTTCCCGGTGTTTAGCCACTAATTGCCACCTTGTGTGTGTGTTACAGCGTGCCCAGCTCAGTGGGGCATTAGTAGTAGTGGAGGCAAGGGGTGCCCCCTCTAGTTTGTGGGTCCCTTCCTCGGAAGTTACTTTGCTCCATGAGCAACTTGCTCATACCATGTGGCGTGCTGTGGAGGCAGAGGGGATGCTTTTTGCACAGGTCAGCATTTCACCACTCAAGTTTTGTTGTTCATGCTATGCTGCATTCCTAAAAATGGTGAGTATGGCAGACACGAGAGATGGAAGAAGTGCTTGCTTGTGCCACACAAGGTGAGGTGAGGATAGCGAAGCTAGAGGAGGAATTGCGACGTCATTCAAATGATGACCTCCCTTAGGACATCATGGAGTTGAGATCTCCCTCTAGCTAGAGAGGAATGATAGAGAAAGAGAGCGAGCAGAGAAAGCAAACGCTCTCTCTCTCCTTCTCTCCCATTCTCTCTCGGTTTCGGGCGTAACGACGCCGGATCGGAGCGTGGGAGGCACCGTTGGAATGGGCTCGACGAGTAGGTCGAGGTGGTACCCTCTATTCTGCCGTTCGGGGAGCGTGGAGACGAGACGGGTCCAGAAGAGCCGCGACGTCCTGTCGTCCGATCTGCACCGTTTTGCGGGCTTCGTCGTGATTGAGATAGGAGCATGTATTCCTCGTCTTGCCAGGAACATTTTGACGTCTCATGCATCGTCGATGGCGGACGTTTTCTTCATTTTTCATGCAAAACTCCTTTTTGAAAAATTTAGGCCTAATTTTAGGATTTTTCTTCTCCTCACTCGGTTTTGATCGAAACGGTCGTTGATCGAGGCATGGGAGGCGTCGTTGGGAAGGTCTTGTTGCGAGGATCGTGTGGATGTCCTTCTTCCCTCGATCTACAGAGTGTGGAGGCGCGTGAAGCCGGGAGGTCACCGTTGCCCTCTTCGTCCGTTCGACATCGGATCGACTTCCTCGTCGTATCAGAGGTAGGGGGATGGATTCACCTCCTCACTAGGATCATTTCCATATGACTTGCACATTCATCCATGGTGTTTGGCCTAGTTAATGTCCATTTTTAGTTTTTCCCTGAATTGTGGTAAAAATGTGTTAATTAGGGTTTTTAATTATTTATGGGCATGTTAATTACATTGTCCAGCTTCTGTTGGCTTGCATGGATGTATGGCATAGTAGGTTTTACGTTTTTACAAGTTTTTGTAAGCGAACCCATCGATTTCTATCGACCGGGGAGTGGTTCAATCTCAAATTGTACCCGCTTATTGCCCAGATCGCATGGCAGTCACCCCCGTGGCCGTTTTGTGTCTAACACATTGCATCTGGCGCGTTATGCCCACATAGCGGACCACCCCAAGTCTATTATGCTCATGAACATGGTAGATAGGTGGTTAGTATAACGCACCCTCCTCTGACTGTTATAGTCATGGGTTTTCTGTAGATTTTCCACGTTCGGGATACTTTAACGGACCCCAGTGGACCGTCATTTGACCATTTACCGATCGTTGACCATTGACCAGTAAGGTGGTTAGCATGGCGGTGTAGGGTAGATCCGTTATGGTAATATAACGCCCCATACCTTGTGCATTATATTGTGCATTAAAACGGTGGTTTTCTATGGATTCTTGGCATTCGGGTGACTTTAACGGGCTCGAACCCATGCATTATAGTCTCATAGTGCACCAGCCTAGGTGCATTATGTTCTGTGGTTTCTGATTTCAGCTCGGGTGAGTATAACGGGCCATGGGCGGCGTATTATACTCAGCATAACGCCCCACGCTTGGCGCGTTATGCTCCGCGTTTCTGGTTGCACCACATTGTTCAATTGAGTATAACGCACAGGGGTAGCTGCGTTATACTGTACATAACGCCCCAGTGGTGGTGCGTTATGGTCTGCATGTCTGAGCGTCTGTGTGCTTGTGTTCACCTGAGTGTTCGGGTGAGTTTAACGGATGAAGGGAGACGCGTTATGTACTATATAACGCCCCTGCCCTGATCCGTTATGTCAAGTAACGGTCCCAGCCTGGTCCGTTATTCTTTCTGGCATTCTAAAAAGAGCATGTTTAGTTCCTAATGCATTCAATAGTGCATATTCGCCATGTTTAAGTTATTTCCCAAAATGTCAATCTCGGGTGCACTGTAGAATGGAAGCAGTCCGATGGGAGACCGCTGAGGGATGGCAAATGGTCCTGGGCAGGACCGTGTGGTAACAGGAAGCAGTAAAAATAACCAAATAACATAGAATTAGAACGAACTGAAAATAGGAAATATAGAAGCGTACCTGAGCAATCTGGACGGTCTATCGAACGACTGTGGAACCTGTCAGACAGCCCTGGAAGGACCGCATAATGATAACAAGGCCACAGAAATATAAAGAGGAGCAACGTACCTGAACCAGCAAGTATACACGGCCTTTTGACAGACCGTGGGAACCAAAACATAGCCCATAGAGGACCGTTGAAGCTATCAGGCCCACAGAAATATATGGACAGAGACGCATGCGAGACAGACATACGCGGTCTATCGTCCGACCACGGTCACCATTACATGGCCCCAAGGGAACCATTTAATATAACAGGCTCACAGAAGAATGAATGGTGGAAACATACCCAATGGAACTGTACACGGTCTATCGACCGACCGTTGAACAATGTAAACGGCTCGGAAGGGACCGCGTACCACTTCGAGAATAGAAAACAAGCATGGATAGGACAGCGAACCCAAGGACCAGAAACTAATCTAAACACATAAGAAAATAGGTCAACGAAACCAGAAGCACGATGGGCACTAGGTGTCCCACTGTGATCATCACAAAATCTGTTGGTGCATATTTCTCCTGTCTTTTTATTCTACCTTCTTTTCCCTCCTTTTGGAACCAAGATATTGAAAAAACAACGTGCTAAGGGGAAAAGAGTGTAAATGGATCGTGATCGCCACAAAGATATGAAATGCAAAAAGAATAGCACCACGTACCTTGGAAAGGGAGATGGATGAAGCACTCGCCAAGGTGCAGCGCTGCTAGGGTAAACATGGTCGAGTAGGGACCGCCCAAGATGATACACGGCCGCTCGATAGGCTGCTTACAGTGCTGGGAATATAGCGGGATGAAGGCCTGGATGGCACGAGAACGGTTCGAAGACAGCCACGGGAGGAATATGAACGGTCTGGAATAGGACCGCGTACCCTTTCAAACGGATGACGGTGAATCGTGTGAAGCCGCCAGACTCCTGACTGTGAAACTCAATCCTCCACCCCTTCCGGCCGACCAGAGGGGATGGGCCTCGTGCTAAGCTTCTATTGACCTTGGAAAGGGAGACAGATGAAGCACTCGCCAAGGTGTAGCACTGCCAGGGTAAACACGGTCGAGTAGGGACCACCCAAGATGATACACGGCTGCTCGATAGGTCGCTTAGAGCACTGGGAATATAGTGGGATGAAGGCCTGGCTGGCACGAGAACGGTTCGAAGATGGCTACGGGAGGAATATGAATGATCTGGAATAGGACTGCGTACCATTTCAAATGGACGATGGTGAACCGTGTGAAGCCGCCAGACTCCTGACTGCGAAACTCGATCCTCCACCCCTTCCGGCCAGCCAGAGGGCATGGGCCTCATGCTAAGCTTCTATTGACCTGCAAAACAACCCAGAAAACAAGACAACAAAACCCAAATTAGTCCTGGAATGTGCAATATCTATACAGTGAAATGAAAGATCAACATCACAAATGGAATGGGGGATACTTGGGGGTTGGGTTTTTAACCCCTATGGGGCATCAAAACAATAGGGATGGTGTAAAATGCATAGGGCCTCCAAACCACCTGCATTCATCATTCATATGCATATCATCACATTTCATAAAGCAGGAAATAAACTAAACAAAATGCATCATATTTAGCATACATACCAGTGAGGCGGGGTAGTCACGGAACTCCCATCGAAGAACACGCAACTCGTAGGCGAGTGGCACTGTCTGTCGCCTGCGAGGTGACCCGTGTACCGCCGCGTTGCCAGTCAGCGTACTGGTCTACAAACCAAATCCTCTAGTCAATCGCCTTCGTGTGTCCGTGGGTCTTCTTACCAATCCCACGGGGTTTTTGAACCTCGACCCACTCCTGGTGTAGGTCGAGGGTCCTCATCATCAGTCTGAGCCGTAACGGCTTGATCTCGTTCAGGCAATGAACCCATAGCTCATGCCTGAAACAAGGCCAGCCCGCTACAACCCAAGGCTGGCCCTCATCTGGCATCCCCTCATAGGGCCTCCAAACCACATGCATTCATCATTCATATGCATATTATCACATTTCATAAAGCAGGAAATAAACTATACAAAATGCATCATATTTAGCATACATACCAGTGAGGTGGGGTAGTCACGGAACTCCCATCGAAGAACACGCAACTCGTAGGCGAGTGGCGCTCCGATCACAAGGGGTAACCACCATCGTGCTAAAGGGAACAACTCCTCATCTCCAGGTTGGGGATCGACACGGCCCATCGGCATGTATAGGTGACTCCACACCTGCATTCTTCAATTGCATTAGTAAACATTCATATGCAAAATCATATTCATAAGCATTTAAATACACAAAGAGACATGCATACCTGAAGGAAAGGTGAGAAGCCACTGACAGTAGTCTCTTGACCTGTGCTCGTCGACAGATCGGCCATCAGGTGCGCCAGCAGGGTGGCTCCCCCGGCGAAGGACGTTAGGAGTGTGCCGGAGAGGGCTGGGGGTTGGGTGTGCCAGTGAAGAGGTGGGCGGAGTGTGCCGAGCTAGGCGCTAGCGGAGTGTACCGGCGAAGGAGTGTAGGGTGTGCTGGAGAGAGGCTAGGAGTTAGGCGTGCCGGCGAGGGGCTAAAAAGGGTGCACCGGTGAAGGTTTAAGGAGCGGCGTGCCGAGGAAGGTCTTCAAGACCTGTACCGGCGAAGGGCTGAAGAGGGTGCACCGGTGAAAGTTTAGGGAGCACACCGGTGAAGAACAAAGTCCATGTAGGCTTTAGTTGGGCTGGATGAATGGTTAAAGTCCGTGTACGTCTGGACGAGGTACGTGCACGTTCTGGGATGAAGTCCATGTAGATTGGGACAAGTCCATGCAGGTTTTGGATGCAAAGGGCCAAAGTCCATGCAAGTTTTCCAAGCAAGTTCGTGCATGCTCTGGAGTAAGTCTATGCATATGCATGGGACCAAGGAACAAAGTCTGTGCATATGCACGGGGTTGGGTTCCTACAAAGGGTGAAGGCAAGGTCCATGCAGGGTGGGGAACAAAGTCCGTGAGTATGCACGGTGTTGAAGAACAAAGTCCGTGCAAGTTGTGCACGGGGTGAAGAGTAAAGTCTATGCATATGCATGGGGTTGAAGAACAAAGTCCGTATAGGTTGTGCACGGGGTTGAAGAATAAAGTCCGTACAGGTTGTGCACGGGGTTAAAGCTCCGTGCATATGTACAGGGTTTAAGAACAAAGTCCGTGTAGGTTGTGCACGGGGTTGGTTTAGGCATCTGGCGCCGTTCTGTTGCCTTGCCTTTCTGTGCCGTGGCAGCAGCAGATGTAGGGGCAGGCCTATCCAGGAAGGCTTCCACCTCAGCCACAATGTTGTTTAGTCGGTCGAAAGATCGGATCTCCATCCCTATCATCTTTTTCAGAACCTCTCTCCTGAGGTTCTGCTTGCATATCTGCACAGCATCCTCCTGATGCGGGGGCCGCTTGCATCTCATTCCGAGGTTCCTCCACCTATTGATGTAATCAAGGGCCGTCTCATCCGCCCTCTGTCTTGTTGAATAGAGTTCGGCCACTGTGACCTCCCTCTCTATGACATAGAACCTTTCTCTGAACTTCCTCTGCATATTCGACCAGTCGCTGATCGACCCAGCCGGGAGGCTAGAGTACCATTCAAAAGCGAGCCCCATCAGCGAGAACCCAAAGAACTTCAGTAGATATGACTCGTCGGTGGCCAGATCACCCCTGACAGTCATGTAGTAGGTGACATGCTCTTTCGGGGATCCCTTCCCGTTGAACTTGTCGAACTTCGGCGGCTTGCTAATCCCAGGAGGGAGCCGCTTGGCGGCATGATGTGGTGGATATGGCACCCTGTACGCATCGAACGCGACATAGTCACCTTCACTTCTTTCTGCGAGCTTCAGCTCGATCATTCTTTCCACCATCATCTTGTTCATGACGGTAGGATCAACCGGCTCTAGGTAGAAATGTGCTGGCTGCAGGTAGGGGGTGACCAGAGTGGTCGCCTACGGAGGAGGACGCAACAAGGGAGGTGCCTGGTGCATCTGAGGTAGCACTAGCGGCATTAACAGCTGTGGTAGCCATTGTTGAGCTATCACCAGACTCGGTTCTACCAGCTAGGGCATAGTGTAGAGCGACGGAGGGTCATTCTGGTTGACGACTCCCCGTGATGATTCGCCCTACACCTCTGGCGGCTTGGAAGCTCATGACTGTTCTGTCTTCTCCATCAGCTGTTTCTTCAGTAGGTCTATCTCCTGTCGGTATCTCTGAAGTAGCATTAAGACCGATGGGTCCATCACTGCAGAGCTGGGGATGGCTTCTGTAGTCTCCCTGGATGTGCCCTCAGGTAGGACGTCAAGCAAGACATCGTCTTCTTCTTCCGCCGTCACCACATTGGCGGTCAGGATGGTGGATTCATCATGCTGTTGGTGGTAGACCAGGGCTCACTTCCCCTTAGCCGCTGCCAACAGTTCCCGTGCGGCTTCAGTCCTTCGAGTATCTCGCGGCCAATCGAGCCAACTCGTGAGGGTCTTTTGGAAGCCCTCCATATCGGCTGGATACACCAGCCATATTGCAGGTAAAAATCAGCATCCTTCTTCTCTGCCGGCGGACCTTCCTTTTTGCATGCTCCGGAAAGGTCAACCTTTCAAATATAGAAATTCTTTTTCTTTCTTCCAGCCGAGGGGTGGTCTCATCGACTTCGGCATAGAAGTCATCTTCATAACCATTGTCGTCAACCGATGATGTCATCTTTCTTTCTTCTTCTTCTTCTTCGATTGCCATTGGTGGGCAGTAGTCTTCTCCAGCCTCGGCCACTTGCAGCAGTCGTCGTTGTCCCAGTGAGGGGCTGCCTAAGCCCTTGAAGT
Organism: Amorphophallus titanum; assembly: GCA_024336825.1. Lineage (NCBI taxonomy): Eukaryota > Viridiplantae > Streptophyta > Magnoliopsida > Alismatales > Araceae > Amorphophallus > Amorphophallus titanum. Next base: position 1,194,669 of record JANBPO010002988.1, on the reverse strand, counting down.
AACTCCTGACCATATTGGTCATTTCTTCTTGCCCCCGCCCTTGGTGTAGGACTGGGGATGACTGTCGACCTAGCTTCTTGAGCTGGTGATGTAGTGGATAGGGGACACTGTAGAGATCTACAGTCGCGACCCCTTCTCCAAACTGGGCAAGCTTGGTCTCAACGATCCGCTCGATCATCTGGCATTATGCCATGAGGTTCTCTAGCACCGGTGTGTTAGATGGCCATGGTTGAACCTTGGCTAAGGGTGTGCCGAACCCAATAATTGTAGAAGTTCAGACAGCTGCCGTTAAGGCATTAGCACCATTCTGCCCACCCGGCGGGCTCGGAGCGTCCATTGAAGGCCCAGTGGGTGGCTGAGGACGAAGGTCACGTTCCTGGAGTAAATCTTGTAGGAGGGCCTTCAAGTGCTAGTTCTCCTTCATAAGAGTCTCAAGAGTCACCTCTTGGACTTCACCGGCAGGAGGATCATTGTTGATCGGCTCCGTATTGACAGGGGTGACATGCTCCTCGGTAGGAATTTCTTCTGCTTGTGTGGATGCCTGAGGTCTGGCAGAAGTGCCGATGTGGCCGACTGGAGTCGGTGGCAGAGGCGGGTGATGAGACCTCCTGAGCTGAGATATAGGTAGGTTCATATCATCAGTCTGAATCTCAGGTTGGTGTCCGATGGTATAACACGCGAACACCCTGGCTGCGTCGTTGAGGAGCTGGACCATCCTCCTTTTCTGGGAGTGCCTCTTGGGGCGGACAGGTGTCCCCAGCCTATCAAAGACTGAGGTACGCTGCGGAGGAGTCTCCATCGTGGCGTCTCCCTGAGGAGAGCTTGGGGCTGGATGTTGGTGGGGAACAAGCCCGTCTTTGTTTTCGCCTATCTGTGTGAGAGGGGATGAATGGTTGGGCACTGCCAGATGACGCGACTGCGGGGTCAGTCGCACCTTGCTTGGTGCGACACCTTAGTGCCCGAAAGGGGTTACTGAGGTGTGCTTCCTGGACAGTTTGAGCTTCCTCCGGGGTGACCCAGATCCTTCTCAAGTCTGATTGCTGATCTCCCTCGTCCTTGTTCCTCTGACGGGACTTGGGAGCTTGAGTGCCAAATCGGCACTGGTGCTTTTGGGCCATTGTCGAAGCGTCCGCCCGCTTAAGTTCCGGCTTGTCTACCCGCATTCGACGTAGGAGGCTAAAGCGGTTGGTGATAGGGACTGTAGGGATGATCCATTCAGGAGGAACAATGTGTTTGCCCCCATCCAGGCGAATTCATAAGTCTCCGACAAGAATGGTCTTGCCAGAGTTACTGGTGGTAGCAACGGGTCGCCTGCCTTTATGGCTACGACGGTGCTTCTTCTAGGGAGTCAAAGATGACTCCGCTCCAAGGTGGTAGGCCGAGAAAACCCAGCCTGCGGGTGTTGGTGGCACAGGGCCATTCATCGAGAATACCAGGATAGGCCCCCAAGACGCGAAGTCTGTAGTGAAGGCCGGCGGCTGGGTGGCTCGAGTGTAGGCTTTTGCCCGAGCTGATAGTAGTGTTGCGGACGCTCGCCACGACGTGTCTGCGCCCGAAGTTGTCACTGCAGGGGGTACTAGGATGCCAGTGACCCGAGGCCTTGAGCCTGAACTAGGAGCCGGCAGGACCGGAAGGCGCGACAGAGGGCACTCAGTCCGTACCGAGGTCACCGCGTCCCACAAAGGCAGACCCGTGCTGGGGATCAGCGTTGTCAGATTGCGGGAGGAATGCCCCCGAGGTAGAGCCGAGAGATCCGACACTCTAGAGGAAGATTGCTCCCTCTATGTCAAGAGGTGTCTTAAATGCCAACTCCATGCTGATAAAATCCACGCTCTAGCTTCATCACTTCATCCTCTTTCCGCTCCTTGGCCATTGTCCATGTAGGCTTTCGACGTCGTTGGCCCACTCGGTGATCCTAACTCCCAAACCAAACAGAAATCCTTATCCTCACCGCCACGAAGTGCTTCACCAAGTGGGCCAAAGCCGAAGCATATACCACAGTTTGTCGCTTCATCATGAAGAATATTATCTCACGGTTCGGGGTGCCAAGTAGCATCGTCATCGACAATGGACCCCAGTTTGTCTCTCAGGATCTTCAAGATCCATGTAAAAAGTTCAATATTGCATTGCATCATTCATCTCCATATTATCCACAAGGCAACGGTCAAGCCGAGGCCACGAACAAAACCCTTCTCAAAATTATAAAGAAAACATGCGAATCTCACAAATATTATGATTGGCCAGAAAGATTAGTGGAAGCTCTGTGGGCTTACCGCACCTTCGTTCGAACTCCTACGGGGTAAACCCCCTATGCACTGACCTACGGAATGGAAGCGGTGCTCCCATATGAGATCCTGAGCCCTTCCCTAAGGGTGCAGCTCAATAAGGAGCTTAATCTCGATGAACATCGAGAGGCGTTGCTCGTCCAGTTGGAGCTCTTAGACGAGAAGAGGATGAACACGGCCGATCACATATCCGTTTATCAAAAGAGAGTTTCATGATATTTTCAAAAGAAGGTAATAGAACGTAAATTTCAACAAGGTGATATAGTTTTGAAACGTAAATTCATTTGGTCTGCAGGTTCTAGGTCCAAATTACAACCAAACTGGGAAGGGCCGTTCGTTGTTAAAGAGTCTTATCCGGGTAATGCTTACCGCCTAGTAGACGCGGATGGTGAGGAGCTCGCTCACGCTTGGAACGGATTGTACCTTAAACGTTTCTTTCCTTAGAGTCAAATCAGTGCTGCCCCGGTAGCTAGGCATCTTCCTTTTTCATCGCAAAGAGGGCCCCGAGCACGGCAATCACACACTATACGACATCCCTGGTTGGGTTTCCCGCTTTGTAGACACCGTTTCTCCTTGGCCATGCCCAGGGGAGTCAAGGTCCCTGTACGTTTCTCTCTTCGGCCAAATCCAGGGGCAAGAGGTGAATAAGGGGGCGACAACCGATCTAGGCACCCTGATGAGGGAAGGTCTCAAATAGGGGCAGTCTGTTATGACCTGACGCCACAGAAAAGAAAAGGAAGGAAAAGAAAAGAAAGAAAGTCATCAAAAATAAAAATCTCCATCTCACAAATCCAAAAGTTCTGAGAAGATAAAGATAAAAACTAGGCATGGCAAGAGTGGCAGTACAGTTTCCCCGTGGGACGTTATGAGCCCGGTCGTATGCGTGCCTAGAGTGGACAAAGGTTCGATGACAGACACAAAGCCCCAGTGCAACAGACCGAATCTCTGAATGGGTTATCCAGAGAGGGAATCAAGCCGTAAAAGCTTCTATACCTAGCCTAAGCTTATCCCCGTGTTCTATTTTTCTTTTTAGGACTAGACAAAATCTTGGGTATGGCCTCGGTAGAAGCACCGTCACGCGATTCGGCCCTGACCAGGGATTGTCAATTCTCAAAGCACGCCAACCTCGGGGAACTCTCGATGGAATAGGGATAACCCACCCGCCTCATTTGAAAATATAGGGGTGAGCCGCATTTCATAGGCTCAGTAGGGATCCCACGGACCCCGACTTCGCACGAGAAAGCAAGGCAACAAGGCAGGCGCAAGCACGGAAGGTAACACTACCTAATGAGAGTACGGTAGAACCAACAAGTAATAATAAATAAACAAAAAAGTTCTCTACAACTAGTCATACCGCACAAACCAACCTCAGTCCAACAAAACATGAGTCCATACCTGCTAGGACATAGGAGCTCCACCCACTAGAAGAAAGACCGGATGCGTCCCCTGATGTCTTACACCGCACCTAAGTGTCTCCCTACTCGCCCTAGGCAGAAACTGAGACATGCAATAAGTACCACGAACAAGGACTAGTTGGGGTTGCGCTCGTCAGCGCGCATCCTCTACCCCCAACTACGTGTGCACACACAGACCATCTGCTCTAGGTCGAGTCCTCTACCTGGTTTCCCCTCAGTCAGACTCAGGCTACAAAGGCAAGGGGTCCTACAGTAACCAGCCTAAAAATCATCTCACTCAAGTCACGCTGTCGACCACTCCTAAGTGGGTCCGCACCTATGTGCGTAGTAAATCTACGACTAGTAGACAGGTCACTAGAGGTAAGACTCGACTCACGAAAATCATCGGTCGAAAGGAAACGGAGCGGTGGTCCACTCAGGACTGCCCCTCAGCCTAGCAGTCCTCTCTGAACCACAACACGGGCCTAACGGTTGCCACAAGACCACAAAGCAAGCCTAGCGGCCTCCCTGGGACCGTTAGGTACAGCCATGCGATCAAGCCATGACCGCAAGGGAACGAGCCACAATGGAGCCTAGCGGTCTATTGCCAGACCGCTAGCCTAGCCAACAGTCCTCACCGGACCGCAAGGTAACTAGAAACGGTCATGCCCTGACCGCTAGCTAGTACGTGGCTCCCAACAGTCGGAAACATGCACCCCGAGGGTGCTTTGGTCAAACTGGAGAAACGGTCGTGAGCCGACTGCTAATCTGACGGTAGCGATCTATCACGTACCGCCACCCTGAGCCTAGCAGTCTTGGGATGACCGCTAAGGCCTGCCGACACTACAGAGTCGCTTAGCGGCCTCCTGAGGGCCGCTAAGGGAGCCTAGCGGTCCCTGGAAGGGCCGTAAGGCTCACCTGAGCGTGAATCCAGTGAGAAAAGCCAAAAACTCTGATCCACGTCCCGATCATCACCCGATGATGGGAAAACAAAGGGGAATCCATCCCCAACCCTCCTAGCATGATTCTACACCCTAAGATCGGTCAAAAACCTCACAAAATGGGAGATCTGATGCTCAACCCCAAAACATGGATTTTAACCCTCCTGACTCAAAAATGCCCCTCTCGACCTCTCCTCGGCCTACAAATCATGGGGAAGATAGTAAAGAGTGTAGGGATCTGTCCCCCTACCTTAGAAAAGCTTGAAGGTCGCCAGATCACCGTCGATCTTGAAACCACGATCAAAGGAACCCGATCTCCACGCCCCACGCCGTGAGAATACCGCTGCCACGTTCACCACGCCGCCGCCATCGGTCCGCCATTTATAGTCGGAGGAGGAAGGGATGCCGTGGGCCGCACACGGGGGAGAGCAACGGTCGAATGGGGGGGAGGTTCTCCAATAGGAAGAAACAAGAAAGAAGAAGAAGAAAAGAAAAAGGGAAAAGGGGGGGGCCTGCTGCTGTGTCTGCTGAGTAGTCACCGCGTGCATCTCTGCTGCATCCACCCCGGACAGGTGTGGGGAGGTCTTGGTTGGCTGTTATTTCACCCCGGGGAGGTTGGCCTGCTGTTGTGTCTACTGAGTAGTCATCGCGTGCATCTCTGCTGCATCCACCCCGGACAGGTGTGGTGAGCTGTAATAATAGTTCACCTCACATGTAGGTGGGCAAAAAAAGTTGCCAACAGTAGCGGAGCCGCACGGAAGACCCGAGGGCGTGTGGTGACGACTGACTGGCGGTTGCGCTTCCCAGAGCAGTACGCCGATTGGCAGAGAGGCGGCACCCCGGTCGTTTAGCATGGTGTACCTCTGGGCCTTCTGGAGGGCGTACGCCAACCGGCCTCAGATGAGGCCACGAGGGGTATGTATGAATTCATGCTTTTATGTCTATATGCTTTAATTGCTATAAATATGTGACTAACACGTAATAAATGCAGGATGCACGGGATGCCGTAGTAACTGACATGCAGGAACAGCTCCGCACCCTGGAGGCCCGACTAGCAGTTACGCGGTCTGAGCTGCGGATGCTGGTGAGTATTCCTTTTTAGATGCTATGCTATAAGTCCTGAAGTTGGGTGGTCAGCGACTGACAATTTCTTAAAATGATTTAGCGTGCCCAGCAGAGGGTGGCAGCGAGAGGAGCGGGAGGAGCCCCCAGCTCGAGTGCAGTGGATCAGAGCGCCCAGTTCGCTTCCTTGGAGGAGCGGCTGGCGGGGGCAGTGACACGAGCCGAGGCAGCGGAGCGTGACATGGTAGCACTGGTAGGAAAGATTACTTAAGCAACGCAGTTATTATCAATCTTTCTTCAAAACCTATGACATGCTGCATGATAATGCAGGCGCGGGATCTACAGGAGGCGATGACACGAGCTGCCTTGACAGGCACCGATCTCACGATCCGTGACCAGCGGGTCGCGGAGCTGGAGGAGGAGCGACGGAGGCTTGGCCGAGCTAGAGGAGACGAGACGGCGAGCCACCAAGGAGCTGGCGGAGGAGAGGCGGCGGGCCTCAGAGGAGCTACAACGAGCTGTAGAGGAGCAGCCTCGCAAGACCGAGGAGCTGCCCCGAGAGGCACTGGAGCTGCCGCTGCTACTCAGGATGGAGAGGCGAGAGCGCGACCATGAGAGGGCGGAGCTAGCCGAGGTGAGGCTTCGCTTGGGTGCGGAGTTAGCCGAGCTGAGGCTCCGCCTAGGTGCAGTAGAGGAGCGGGCGAGGGCAGAGGAGGACCGCTATCGAAGGCGCCGAAAGCGGGCGCGAGCCGAGGGTCGACCCAGCGCTTACTCAGACACTAGCTACTTGGTGGGTTCTTCTACTTACCAGAGGAGAGAGGAGTCGGACCGTGCTCGAGCCGAGAGGCCGGCTGCCAGCCAGGGGTCGATGAGGCCCCCACAGGTTCGTCCTAGAGACAGGGGTGGGGCAGAGAGCAGTGAGAGGAGAGAGGAGGGAGGTGGAGAGAGCTAGAGAGATGATCTTTGTACACCTCCTCCTACATTCTGTACACACACATATGCGTATAGTTATGAATGAAAACATGTTTTTGTTACCTGAGTTTTGTTCTTTTGCACTTGTGTACTTATGTCTCCTCGCCCCTGCGTTCACTGAAGCAAATAGGTTAGTTAATCTGTTCGGCTTGGTCCCTTGCTCATTGATACTCTGTAAAAGGGAGCCCAAGACATGCCCTTGGGGTAACAAAAGATGTACAGTCTGGATAACAAAAAATGAAGGGAAGAAGTAATACAATCACAACCCAGGCTCACTCCCCTCAAGCGCCACCAGGCGAGACTCCATAGCAGCCAGGTCTGCCTCTAAGGTCGACGCAAGCTGCACGCTCACCTCGACCCCTGTCTCGGTAGTCTGCCACTCGACCCTACCGAGCTCCACGTCTCGCCGCTCCTCCTCCAGGGCCTTTGCCAAAGCCTCGGCCCTCCTCTCTGCCTCGCTCAGCCGCACGACGCGATCCTGAGCAAGTGACACGGTCGCATCTACGCATCTCCTCTGCTCGGCATCCGCCAATGCAAGTCAAGCCCTCTGCTCCCGCACCTCTCGGATGATCGCTAGCCGCCGAGCCCTCTGCTCATGAGCCTCTAGGAGCCACAGGTACTCCGCCCAGATGCCAACCAAGGCAGACATCCAAAGCTCGTGAGGGAATCTAAGGCCGTGGTAGCCTTAGGTGCAGTCCCTCAGCCGCTGTCGAAGATCCTCCAGAGAAGGCAGGGGATCACCTCCTACGTAGCCTCGGGCTCGTTGGAGTAAGGCCGCTCCCATGTTGGCATCCAGCAGCGGCTTCAGTGGTGAAGCAGACGTAGGTCACTCGATCCCCAACTCTAGGGAGGATTGTCTCATCTCAGCCAGCACACCAGAAGGACCTGCACAACCCCAACAAACACAAAATGGGTCAGCAATGTTCAGGACTTCCCTGTGGCAAGACAAGGTGAAAAAATTGAGAAAGGTCCTAACTCTCACCTGGTGTGGCTCCCGCCACGCCTGTAACATCCCCGCTCAGGGTTAGTGAGGGTAACCTCTCCTCCACCTCGGCAGCATCTCCTGCTAGGGTCGGAGAGGGTAGAGGCTCTCCTATAATTCGGTTGTCCCCAGTGACCACCAGGGAGATAGAGGGCTCTCCCTGATCCTCCTCGACAGGAGCCGACATGCGCTCCTCCTCAGACTCCAGCCCTGGACATAACACAAGATGTCAACACTCTGCCATAAACTCTAAACCAAAGCCAATGAGGAGGAGAGAAGGGGCTGTATATACCTTCCAACGCCGCCTCCATCTCGGCGTCTCTGGCAAAAGAGCCCTCGGAGGAAGAAGAGCTCGAGCTCGAGCTCTTGCCAGTCTCCATCGTTGTGCTGCCACTATCGGAAGAACCAGACGGGGTCTAATGAACCCCCGACCGCGGGCAGATCAGAGGCACCTGCGCGTCAAGAAGCAAAGTCGGGCTACCATAAAATCCAGCCTCACATGAAGATAACTCCCTTGCCAAAGGTGTTGGGCAAGGAGCTTACCAGCTGGGGCATCCCCTTCGGAGACCCCCTCAATGTTGATGAACTCCTCGTCGCCCCCACTAGAAGCTGCGATAGCAGGCTCGTCTCCTGCTACCCGGGCCATGTCCCGGGGAACCTCTCCCTCCTCCAGAGGGGAAGAGGTACCTGCAATCAACCCCAGTAAAAGCTCAGCATGGGTGGGTAAAGTAATCCACCCTAAAAGGATCAAGTGCTCAATTACATACCTGATGGTCCCACACTGGAAGACTCCACCAGCCTCATCGTGCAGGCTGACACCACGGTCGGCAAAGGTGGGAGAGGTAGCTTTCCCAGTAGCTGCGATAGTCTACCCAGCGTGTCCTCAATGGTGGGTGGGGGCACAGAGGTCACCGGTTCGGACTCATCCTCAAAGGATGGTAGGGCCACTAACGGGCCGGCGTCCGCCAACTCCTGGATCATCTCCAAGGTGGCCGCCGCATCCTCACCTGCCAAACGAGCAACTTAAATCTAGTCAATAATTCTTACTTACTAACAAGGGTCCAATAACAACATGAAGATCCCCTCAACAACAATTGGACACTTACCCGGATAGCTACTAGCCACCGTGGGTCCTGGCCTGCCGACTACCAGGCACTTCACCTTGTGCCCCAGTAGGGGGCCCGATCCCTGATACCTCTGCCTCCCCTGCATAATCCAGATGGTCATGATAACTAGCCAGAATCAAATCAAAGCCGTGGTGCACGTCCAAGGTTAGAGGCTCTTACCTGCACGGTCTCCTCTTGTAGCTTCCCACGACTCAAAGTCAGGGAAGTCCTCCATGTTAAGAGGGGGTTCACTCATCAGGCACATAAGCTCCTCCATGTCAACCTCACCCCCAGCTCCCTCCTCATGTGGAGAGTCCACCTCTTGAGGGGGCGAGAAGGTCACCTCCGCACCGGCCGCCAGCGGAGCTGTAAAATACAAACAAATCTAGCAAAATAGAATTAGCCGACCATCTTGGCTAAACCAAGCAAGGACAAAGGGGTCGAAGTGACACTTACTCTAGGCCATCTCTGCCTCCACTTGCTCTTCAGCCTCGAGTCGCTCAGCGCACTCAACAGCCTCAACTGCTACAGCCTCTACACGAGGGTGTTTCAGCCTAGGCTGCAAGCCTCCATCCCCACTCCCTGAGGATGCCTCCGTGGTGGGCTGATCCCCCTCTGTTGTAGAATCTGTTCACAAACATAGCATTATACAATGCTCCAATCGCACACCCAAAAAATAACAAAGTAAAGACGAGAAGTGCCAAAAGAAAGAGCCATACCTGTAACCCCGAAGGGGGTCGACGGCAAAGGCACTAGCTACTCCGGTCTCAATGCCAGTGCCAGAGCCGCCATCGCGACGACCTCCCGAATGTCTCGTAGAGTGTGCACACACTCGATCTGGGACACAAATTCCACAAGCCCAACTGGCCCGATCATATGAGCGATGTGCCGTCTCCAGTCATCGACCACAGTGTCAGCAAAGCTCCCATGCGGGAGCGCCCGATCCAGCGAGCCTCTGCTCTGAAAGCTGCAATCAGCCAAGAACTGAGCCCACCAGGCCCTAGGTGCCCTCAGTCGAGACACCTTCACTCTAGTCGCTACTATCGAGGCCTATCTCAGGGGCTTCAGTGCCCCTCCGTTACTTCAGCTCCCAGAAGATGAACCCCGACCACTCCGGGGCCACTGCTCTACAACTCGCTCGATCTCTCGATAGTTCCAAGCAACACGGGTCCTCAGGTACCCCTCATCCAGAGCAATATTTGGCAGATCCTCCCTCAGCAAGCGATTCTCCTCCACTTTCCTGATCGCAGAGGCCTTCTGTCAGTATAGGTGGCTGTGCTCAAACCACCACCTGGTGTAGTGTACGTCAAATCACCCCCGACGTCCCTGTCCTGGCAACGGGAATCGCTCTGGCTCCCGGTGGTAGTAAAAGTCCCACCATGCTACTGCAAGTAGGTGGGTATCCTTGCCCCTATACTATCTGCCTGTCAGAGGGAACTCCCTGTTCGGCGGGATCCCCTGGTCATACCCGAAGTTCCTTGCAAACCGATATTGGTAGTACAGCTCCAAGGAACTCGTCGCCGACCAGTGCAACATCAACACTGCCAACCGGGTGCTCAGTATCCATTCAGTTCGTGACCCTGCACTGGCTGCCCTCTGACTGGGGTGGGCGCTGGTCTCCCTTCCACCTGAAGCCCCTAGAAAAAGACCACAGTCTCTCACGACACTATTAAACAGTAACCCCTCCTCGCCCTGGGCGGGCAGGTAGCAAAGGGCTCTCCTAGCCCCCTCCAACTGGGCCTCCGTGTCCCTGTCGGGCTAGCCAGTGAAGCTAAATAGAAGTGGTGCCGTCGGGTTCGCAACGGTCCCTCGCGTCACCAGTCCTGGAAACAGCAGCCCTGTCCACACACTGAGATAGTGGGTCGGCAGGAGTATACTCCTCTCTCTCGGTGCTGAGTGTGCCGCCAGAACTCCCAGTCCCTGGTATATGTTAGCCAGTGCAGTAGGAGCCAGGGCCAACTATCACCCCTCCGCCAACAAACAAGTCGGCCACAACAACTCAGCTCTCAGTAGCCTGTCCTCTCCGTGCGGGACCACAAACGTCTCCATCTAGTACGCTAAGTAGGCGGCAAGGTGCGTCACGTCTGGCAAACCATGGGGGTTCCACCCTTCCTATGGCGCGTAGATGTATCTGGTGTAAGTCCGGAAACGAAGCTCCACCTCAGTATACTCCTCCCACAGAGTCTGATCCCTGGCGAACTCCTGGTAGAAACAAAAGGGCCACTTTGCGGTGGATGGCCGCACCGACCTCAGCCTGTTGGTCTACAACCCCGCGACGCCGGAGGACGCGGCGCGGATCGCGGCGCTGGCGCAGGAGGCCTCGGCGGGCCGCGAGCCCTATGGGTCCGGGGAAGCCTGAAGAGCCCGGTTCCTGAGCGCCCGCGGCGAGGCCCCCAGCACCCGGCGCGCCCAGTGGGCGAAGGCGCTGGGGCTGGCGAAACCGGCCAGATCGGCCACCGCCGCCAGGCTGCGGCTGCGATCGGCGACCAGCGAGCCCACCAGGTCGCGCCGCCGCGCCTCCAGCAGGCCGGAAAAACTCTCGCCCTCGGCCGCGAGATGGCGGTGCAGGGTGCGCCGGTCGCATCCCAGATGGCGCGCCACCCGGTCGGCCGTGCAGCCGCCGGTCGGCAGGAGCAGCACGATCAATTCTCCCACCTGCTCGCTGGTCCGCTGGGCCCGTCCCCGGGCCAGCTGGCGCAGATAGCCCTCGGCCATGCGCGCCATCACCGGGTCCGCCGCCGACAGCGGCGCGTCCAGTTCGGCCCGGCTCAGCACCAGCCCATCGAAGTCCTGGTGGAACTGCGGCGTCACGCCGAACACCCGGCGATGCGTCTGTAGGTCGCCCGGCGGCCCGTGCCGGAACATCACCCCCTGCGGCCGCCAGGCCTCGCCCTTCAGCGCGCGGATGTTGCGGCACAGCACCCCGCAGGACAGCTCCATGGCCTGCCGAGCTGAGCGTCCCGGCTCGATCACCAGGCGCAGGGCGGCGATGGCGATGTCGCCGGCCTCCTCCAGCGTCAGCGACAGCGCCTCGTTCTGCATCCACTGGTACTGGGCCATGACCGCCAGGGCCTTGCGCAGCGACGGCTGCTCGCGCGCGACCAGCGCCACCGGCCCCATGTTCGACAGCCGCCGGCGCTCGGCCAGGCGAAGGCCGATATCATCGACGCCCGCCCGGCGCGCCGCCATCTCCAACATGCGCCCGACCACGGTGGCCGGCAGCTTGACCTCGGTGTCGTTCAGACCAAAGCGTAAGCCCGCCAGCCATCAGCGTCGACCGGAGAACACGACCCGCTGCCATCGCCCACGGAGGAGGGAACGCCGGTTGCGTCGCCCGCCATCGTGGAGGAGGAGGTGGCAGCCACGCCGCCTGCCGTCGCGGAGGAGGAAGCCATGGAGGAAGAGGCCGAAGAGATGGCGCCGGAGGAACTCGCCGGTGAGCTGGCAGTGACAGGGAAGGACGTACCGGACCCCAAGGTAGGTGCCCCAACCCCATTTTCACTTTTCAATCCACGCATGTTAGTCTTAGGGGGAAGATGAGGTTTTTTTATTGTTAAGGGACTGGTTTGGGGGCCCATAGAGGGCTCTCGCCAGTGGGAGGGTCGTCACCATCATCGGGGAAGACGACGGTTGGGCGGTCCTTGATCGCCTGCACTACACAGAACATGCGGCCTACATAAGGCCGCACAAACTACCTGCGGCCCAGGAGCGGCCGCACCAACTTCAATAACCGACATACGAAAGGTGGCCATTAGGGTGCCGCACAAAGAACATGTGGCCTACATAAGGCCACACAAATGACCTGCGGCCCCAGATTGGCTGCGCCAACTTCAATAACGTGGAGATCACGGGCGGCCTAACTCTGGCCACACGTGATGATGTGTGGTCCTATGAGGGCCGCCCATCTTGCAAAAAATGGAATTTTTTGTTCTCTTCATTTATTTTGTGAATGCTTAAATTAATTTGCTAAATGCCTAAAAATGGATGAATAATGTAGGGAAAGCGTAGGACCCACATCTCGTGGTTGCAGGTCCGTGCAGTGTATTTGGCACTGCTGGACTTTCAGCGGGAGTGGTTGGCTGCCATGGGGTTCGCCCCGTTTCTCAGCATTGAGGCATGTCGATTCGACACACCTCTGCTCTACGCTCTGCACGACTGCTGGGATCCAGTGAGTCAAACCTTCCTTTTCCCGTGGGGGCATATGGTCCCCACGCTGGAGGATGTGGCCAGGTTCACTGGTCTTCGAGTGCACGGGCTACCGGTCAGCGGGACCACCCTTCCTGACTACCAGGAGATGGCTCGGGAGCTGCTGGGCCTAGGGCTGCATCGCCCCGAGAGGCAGTCGACCCTCCTTCCTCGGGTGAGTATACAGGACAGCTTGGGGCTGCAACGAGCGGGGATAGTGGTCGGGGAGCAGCCGGAGCACCACCTGTAGCACTTGGTGGACCTGGCCGGACCGACGGTAGCTGCGTAGCTGGGAGTAGAGGCCGATCGAGTGCTGCGGTGTTTCTTGATGCTGTTGTTTGGACGCCTACTCTTCTCCACATGGGCAGATGCGATGAGCTGTTATTTCCTCCCCTTCCTCGAGGAGCTCGACCACATGGGCGACTACGTGTGGGGAGTGGCCATTCTCACCTTCTTGTTTGACACGCTGAGTTCGACGGCCCGTCGGACCATGCTCGAGGGCTTCTCCCCCTTACTCCAGGTACGACTCCTACCTTAGTTTTGATCATGTGACTTCTATATGCTTCCTAAATGCTGACGTGATACTATGATGCAGGTTTGGACCTATGTGTACTTACGGGCATTAGGCAGAGGGGAGAAGGCCCGCCCTGGGCTCCTTCCAATAGCACGGAGGTGGGTAGCACCTCGGGAGACTGCATCCCTGAGGCGACAGGTCAGGGAGTTGCAGGATGATATTGATGCTCTTGGGCGGCATCCCTAATCTGTCAAAGACAGAAACTCGGGATGTGGATGCTTGAGGGGAGCGATCCTCCTCCGTGTGCGTGGAACTAACTCACAGGGAGGTCGGCCGCACCTTTTTGCCAGCTCCTCGACGCTTTTGCCTCCGTAGGGGTTGAGTTGTAGACCCCGGAGAGACCGAGGCTTCAGTGCTTGTCAGACTCTGCATTTGCTGAAGGTCCGACATGCGGAAGGGCTCCTCCGCCCTTGCACGCCTTATGATTCGGGCCTCCTCCTTGGTGACCCAGATCTTCTTCAAGTGGAGCTAGCGCTCCTCCACTTGGTTGCCCCCTGTCCTTGATCGGGGAGCTCGTGACTTGGGCCACTACAGAGGACCCTGAGTTGCCGTCGGTACGGCAGGCTTCTTCGCTCCGTTCTCCCGAACTTGTCGAAGGAGTTCTAAGCGGTTGGAGGTGGGAATGGCCGGGATATGACAATCTCGTGGCAAGATCGGCTCGCCCCCATCGAGCCGGATGCGGATGTCTCCGACAATTACAGTCTTGCCGGAGTGAGATGCTGCTGCTGCAGGTTGTGTACCTTTGCGGCTACGTCGCTGCCCTCGTTGAGCAGGAGAGGCGCTGGCGACGCCTGCCGTAGGCCTGGCGTCCTTGTGGCGGCGACGCTGCCCCCGTTGAGCAGGAACAACTCCTCTGAGGGTGGCCGCCGTAGAACTGGTGCCGTTGCGGTGACGGCGTTGCCCCCGTTGTGCAGGAGCGGCGCTGACGGTAATCTGGTTGATCGAGAAAGCTCGGCCATTTGGTGAGACATAGGGCCTGACACCCCTAGTCTGCGAGGAGTTGGCCAGACGAAGCTGGCCGGCTGTTGTAGGAGAGGGTTTGACACCCCCAAGAGCTGACTTGTCGGTCGAGAGGATTCGGCCAATTGTTGAAGCCGAGGGCCTGACACCCCCGACGGCTGGCTTGTTGACCGGGTGGACCCGGCCTGTTGATGAAGCGGAGGGCCTGACACCCTCAGTAGTTGTCTTCTTGGCCGAGCGAACCCGGCCAGTTGCTGAGGCGGAGGGCCTGACACCCTCAGTGGTTGTTGCTGCAGGCGTGGCTGAGTTGGTCTCAACCACGGGCACCACTCCCAGGAAGAAGGGTGAGCCGACGACCACAGGGAAGTCGCCGAAGGCGATCGGGGTCGCCAAGTATCCGAACCTGGCGTGGTCGGCGATGATTTGGGGGCCGTAGGTGACGGCTGCCATCGTCGTTGCAGTTGGTGGTGGTGTAGCACGAACGAAGAAGCGTGCGAGTGCACGAAAAGCTCCGAAGCGAGCAGAGAGATGTGTGCGCCCTCCTCTTCCCAGTCCTGTAAGAGGAAGAGGAGGGAGACCAGAACCCTAAAGAAGGTTTTAGAAACTTTCTTTGACAGAAAGAAGAAAGGCGAGAAAGGTCCCACCGGACGTGCCAGTCTGTTGGACCACGAAAAATTTTCACGTAGGAAAAATAGGAGACATTTTATAAAAATGTATGTTTATACTCTTTGTGAAAAGAAGTATTCCCCTGATACAGAGGGTGATTCCGTGGGTGCGCATCGTATCAGACGATTTAGGTTCGGGTGCTGGACCTCTCCGCACTGACCGGAGTCAGTGTTGATTTACATCGGCCTAGCGTCCGAACACCTTTGTTTCCATGATGATATGTTTAAATGGGGCTCTCGGTTCATAGTGGTGGTAATTCGACACTGAGTGACGAATTATTGGCATTATGTACTCTGGGACGTTACATACAACGTCAATGCCTCAGTTACATGGCCCAAAAAGCGATCAAGTTAAGGCCGTATGCAAAAGAAAGAACCTTACCTGAAGCCCTGAAGGGGGTCGACGGCATGGGTACCAGCTACTTTGGCCTCAGCGACAGTGCTCAGGCCGCCTTCACGATGGCCTCCCAAATGTCCCTCAGAGTGTGGGCACACTCGATCTGGGACACAAACTCAATGGACCCGGCTAACCTGATCGCATGGCCAATGTGTCGCCTCTAGTCATCGACCACTGTGTCAACAAAGCTCCGGTGCGGAAGCTCTCGGTCGAGTGAACCTCTATTCTAGAGGCCGCAATCGGCCAGGAACTAGGCCCACCACGTCCTAGGTGCCCTCGGTCGATGCACCTTTGTCCCAATCATCGTCGCTGCTGTCAGTACCTATCTCAAGGGCTTCAACGCCCTTCCATTGCCTGGGCTCACAGATGGAGAGCCCCGACTGCTCTGAGGCCACTACTCCACAAGTTGCTCGATCTCCCGACGAATCTGAGCAATGCGGGTCCTCAAGTACCCATCATCCAGTGGAATGGAAGGTGGATCCTCCCTCAGCAAACAACTCTCCTCCGCCTTCCTGATCGCAGAGGCCTTCTACTGATACAGGTGGCTGTGCTCAAATCACCACCTGGCGTAATGGGCATCGAATCACCCCCGGCATCCCTGTCCCAGCATCGAAAACTACTCCGGCTCCCGATGGTAGCAGAAGTCCTACCACGCAATCGCCAGCAGGTGGGTGTCCTTCCCTTTGTACTGTCGGCCTGTCAAAGGAAACTCCCGCTTCGACGGGATCCCCTGGTCGTACCTGAAATTCCTTGCGAATCGATGTGGGTAGTACGACTCCAAGGAACTCGTTGCAGACCCGTGCAACGTCAACACCGTCGACTGGGTGCTCAGTACCCACTCAGTCCGTGGCCCTACTTCTGGCACCCACTGATCGGCGCGGGCGCTGGTCGCCCCTCCGCCTGACGTTCCCAGAAAAAGGCCGCAGTCCCTCACGACTCTATCAAAAGGTAATCCCTCATCGCCCCGGGCGGGCAGGTAGCAAAGGGCTCTCCTAACCCCCTCCAGCTATGCCTCGGTGTCTCCGTCAGGCTATCTAGTGAAGCTGAACAAAAGTGGTACCATCAGATTCACCACAGTCCCTTGTGTCACTAGCCCCAGAATCAACAATCCAGCCCACGCACTGAGGTAGTGGGTTGGCAAGAGAAGGCCTCTCTCTCTCGGTGCCAAGTGAGTCGCCAAAACTCCCAGTCCCTGATAAATGTTGGCCAACACAGCAGGAGCCAAGGCCAACTGCCGTCCCTCTGCCAACATGTCACGCCCCAACGCGGAATATCGGGAGGGTGACGAGTCAGTTCATTCGTGTCGATCAGAGTTTGTATAAATTAATTCTAAATACAAGAGGTAGATGAGAAGAAATAACACTTTTATTCCATCCAAATAAAGTTTACAACACTAATTCATAAGCCTTAAAGGCATGATACAATCTTCCATTTTTCACAAATACATAATTCTTCTAAAAACACTAATAATCTTCATAACCCTAGGTAAAAAGAAAATCACTTTTTCACTCTTGTCCATTGCTCAAAGTGAAAAGAAGAACATGCAAATGGGGGTGATCGTATTGGGAAGGGGGGCGGGAAGGGGGATGGCCGAGACTTTCGACCATCCGCCTTCCCTATGTTTTGGATTGGAAAACCTCTTCAAAAGTAGGGATCTAGGAAGATCTAGTATGCATGGAATGTAGTAAAATAAAAAGAAATGTAACAATAGGGAGAACAAAGTGAGAAGGACGGGGTTTGCCCATTGACCATGCAAAGGGCGGCCAACTATATGGCCGTTCAAAGGTGGTGGGCAGCCATGTCGATGGCCACCCCTTGGACCTAGGACTCTCTACGGCGGAGCTCTTCGACGGTGGGTTCTATGGCTAGGGGGAAGGTCGGGGAAGGTGCACTCGTGGTCACAGCTCTCCTTGAGCTCCGAACTGTCAGCCTCTCCTCCTCCCAAAGAATGTCCAACCCCCTTGAGAGACGATTCGGAATGGGGTTTTGTATGTGGGGACATTTCCCTCCAAGAATCTTCGAAGATGGATTACGTGTAGGATTTGACCCATTCGGAGGAGGGAACATGTGAGAGTTCATGCCCCTCGACCTCTCGAGTGGGGGTGGTTGCGAAGGACGTGCCTGGAGTGGGCGAAAACATGGGATTGACTGCAGTTATCAGGAGGTGGCCAAGGTTCTGGCAGTCCAAAGGAGCTGGGCGGCCAGCCTAGTGGCCGTCCAGGTGGGTGACTGCAGCCAGCTGTTTGGCCTTCTAGGGACTTGGGCGGCTAGGTTAGTGGCCGCCCTGGAATGGGCTAGGCGGTCAACTTTGTAGCCGCCCAGGGGTATGGGTGGCCAAGACAATGGCCTTACAAGGATCAGTGGAAAATGTAGGGAATCACATATAGCACCTCAAAAAAATTTCTGACCTTACAGGCAAGGGGGCGCTTCCCCTGCAACCCCTCACCAACTTACCGTGAAGTTGGATCTGCGAACGGACAGGGTGGAGCCTACCTAAACAAGGATGAGACCCCATGCTCTCAATCAACTAAGAAAAGAGTGTCACTTCTATGGTGGCTAGACAAGGTCCGCGGGATGTCTGAAATTAGGCATCTACAAATGCCCCTCCGGAACGCCCATTTTGTAGGGGAATCGAGCGGACTGATAAATGGGTGTTTCGGTAAAGAAACAAGCCTAATAGGGCATCCTGCTCCTGGAGATTCTTGAGCAGAGATTCAGCTTTGCATTAGGAACGAACAAGCATGATGTGATAAGGGAGGTCATTCAAAAGAGGAGGAAGGAAGGAAAATTATTCTAAGAGGGCTTGTATCTACAGTCGCATGGGACCCCCTAGCATAGCGCAGCAGGACTTGAGGGGATGAACGCAATCTAGCTCAAGGAGATACAAGACACCTAAAATAGGAGTAGGTAACAAGACCAGGATAGGGGAAAATGACCTTTACATCTCAGTATACTCATGACGGTCATATGCAAAACACACTCTCGACTTGTTGAATCGGAGTGGAATAAGGTAGATAATAAAAAAGTGATGGAAGTGAGGAATTTGGGGGATTGTCAAAAGAGGGATAGAGTCCAGGACAGGTCGATTGGCAAACCCTTCTCTCGACCCTTATTTTCTTTCTTGCTGCATGAATGGAGACGCGCGGATTTTCATGCCAGAGGCTCCGACGATCCTATGCGCCCCCGCGCTCTTGTCCTCATGCCAGTTCTCTCGATCTCACTCTCTCTCTAATTCTCTCCTCTGCACTTGCTTCCTCTCCTCGATCTCTCTCTTCTTCTCTTTACCGCTCTCTCTCTTTCTTTCTTCTTCTTCTTCTTTTCTCTGCTGCTCTTTCACTCTCTTCCTCTCTCTGCTCTCTGGTAGTTCTTCTTTTCTTCTTCTGGAGAGATGACTTCTTGAATTTACAGAAGAATCCTTTATATGCCTCCTTTAGCTTGAGATCCTCGTCCTCATACCCTGGGAGTGTAGAGAGATTACTCCAGTCTGGAAGCTTCAAGAGACTCTTGCCACTTGTTAGAATCTGGATGAATAAGAATCCACATGGCAACACCTGTGAATTAGGAATGTCCTTGGATCACGTGCCCTTATCCTGGTGCTCAAGAAGTCCCTTCTATTTTAGTCCCTGAAAGAAAAACGCACGGACTTGTATATGTGAATGTATGCATGAAGGATGAAACATGCAAGGACTTTGCTTACAGATGTGCAGCTAGGACAGACTTGAGTGAGAATACAGAATGTGCAAGGACTTGCAAAGAAAGTGCACGGACTTGTTTTCCTTCTAACAGAAAATGTGCACAGACTTGGTGTGTATGGACTTCATTTAAATGACATGTAGGGACTTCAGATGCAGTGAAACGAGGAATGTGCGCGGACTATGCATGCATGGACTTTGGTTCGGAAGAAACGTGCATGAACATTGTTGGAAATGTGTGCATGGACTATACTTGGACAAAAAGCATGCACGGAGTATGCATTAGGTTCCAAAAGTTGCACGGACTCAATAAAGGACAGGCATTGACAAAAATGTGCACGGACTTAGTTTCGTCTAAGGCAAAACTCACACGAACTCTAAAAATCTGCACGGACTCAGAAATGCATTGGGGAAACATGCACAAACTTGATGGTCAAACCAAAGACATGCATGGACTTGGTGGTCAAACCAAGACATGCACGGACTTGGTGTTCAAACTAAAGACACGCACGGACTTGGTGGTCAAACCAAGACATGCACGGACTTGGTGTTCAAACCAAAAACATTCACGGACTTGGTGTTCACACCAAACATGCACGGACTCAAGAAGCAAAATATGCACGGACTTATGTTTTTGCTCAGACTCAAATATGCATAGACTTTGCCTGTTTGGAGAGAAAAAGGTGCACGGACTTTCATGAAGTATGAATTATATGCATAGACTTTAACGAAATATGTACGGACTTCATGTGCACTAGAACAAACATGCACGGACTTGGAAAGAACAATGAGTACAGACTTGGACAGAACAAAGTGCACAGACTTTGTTAGAAGAAAACGTGCATGGACTTGGAAGGAACATTGTGCATGGACTTTTGAAGGAACATTGTGCACGGACATTAATCAGACATGCATGGACTTCAAACATGCAAGGACTTTAAGGATACTTATGCAACAAATATGCCCAGACTCAAGAGATGCACGGACCTTATATGCATGGACTTATGCTTTGAACAAAACTAGAACATGCACGGACTTCAACATGCAATGAAACAAAGAATGTGCATGAACTATGTATGCACGGACTTTATTTTGCAATTAGCAATCATGCACGTACTTGATGTGTGCTAAGACTCAAAAGAACATGCACGGGCTTTGACATGCACGGACTCACTATATGGACTTAGCAAATAAAAGTGCTTTTAAATGCCCTCCGAGGCCTCCTAACTTTGGCGTTTAATCAAGGGTTGTCCTTCTTAGGAAGGGCGTAATTAACGCCATAACCTTTACGGTATGGCGGACTTCGGGTCCCGACACGATCACGCACGATCGCCTGATCGGTCAGACGAGCGCATAATAAATTGTCACACATGTGACTGGCACGCCAATAAATAATAATCAACAAATAAACAAATTAATAACAAAACAAAACAAACAGACTAAATAAAACAAACAAAATAAGATGCTGCAAATTCCGTGTCAAACACACCTGCACAGAGAGAAAGGGGGAGAGGGCGTCAGAGCAAAGAGAGAGTGAGGGGTAGAGTGCCGAAGGGAGGAGAGAGAGAGAGAGAGAGAGTGGGGTGGAGGGTGCCAGAATTGGAGCAAAGATAGAGAGCGAGGGGGAGGACGTCGAAGCAAAGAGAAAGAGAGAGGGGCGGAGGGTGTCAGAGAGAGAGAGAGAGAAGGAGAGAGAGAGAGAGAGAGAGAGAGAGAGACTGGCATACAGAGTGAAAGAGTGAGGGGGAGGACACCATAGAGAGAGAGAGAGAGAGATCAAGGCGGAGGGTGCCGAAGTTGGAGCACAGAGAGGCATGGACCTACACACAGAGCGAGAGGGAGAGTGCGCTATGGCAGGGTGTGGGGGAGAGTGAGGGGGGAGGGTGTCGGAGCCTGAGCAAAGAGAGAGAGCAAGAGGGCTTCGGAGCATAGAGAGAGAGAGAGAGAGAGAGGGTGCAGAATCAGAGTAGATAGAGAGAGAGAGAGCAAGGGAGACGGCACTAGAGCCAGAGTAGAGAGAGAGAACGAGGAGGAGGACTTTGAAGTGATGGCTTCGTCCATGAAAAAGATGAATGCAATGTTGGAGCACATGTCAACATGGGTGGTGGCAATCATGTGCTTCGTCATCATCATTACCTCTTAGTGTGCAAGTGGTTTCCTCACTATCTCGGCAAGACATGACATGACACTTTTCTACATTGTGTTTACAACGGTGTGTGATGTTTCAGTTTCAATGAGAAATATTACTTGATCACATAAATCTTTGCATTCCATCGTGAGATCTAAAGTTGGGTTAAATACTTCTCACAAGTGCTTGTGCTGGGTGGAGGGGGGAGAAAATAAGGAGAAGGTTGCATCCTCATGTCCAAGTATTCTATTTCTGCTTCCTCAAACCCCATCACCACCCAGACAAACACCGAAAGGCTAGCCCTCATCCTTGCCAATACCCCTGTGGTCTTAGATGTACCTTCCACCCATATCCCGCCTGAAGCAGCTCTTTGTTGCTGACGCGGCCCTCAAGTTCACTAGGTCCCAAATTATTGCCACTGTGGGGACGACGTAGAAGGAGGGCCGCCTCCCCTCGTGGTCCAATTGCCCCTCCTCTCCCTCGCCACGCCATCCAACTCGTCACCATTAGAGCCCTCGTTATTAAAGAAGAAGAATCTCTAGACCAACCTCGAGAGATCGCCCACCTCGTGCTCAATGTTGTTGTTGGTGGAGCATGCGATAGGGGTCGTACATGCTCGCCGTTGCCTAAGCTGACGAGGAGGAAATCTTACACACACACACGTACTTATTTTTGGGTTCTTCTCTCTCTCTCTTTCATTTTTTTTTCTTTTTTCTTTTTTTGTTTATTTTGCCATTTCTCTCTTTATTGTTATTTTTGCTGGCCCTCTACCAGCAAGGGGCCATCCCCACATCCTCCCCTCGGCATCGCCGAGTCACCCACGGGTTCGGGTGAGCGCCGTGTGAGTTGGCCGCCGACTTCGGCCCAATCGGTTCGCGCTTGTGCTTGCTTGTGTAGGTCCGAGGGTCGTGTCACATCATTCTGTGTTCTTTTCTTCTCCTCCTCCTCAACAATATCTTTTTCCTCCCCCCTTCCAATGTATTCCATTTGTATCTTAGGTTGAATTCTTCATGTTGAAAGCTCTTTCCCCATTTGTGAGGATGAATAAAAGGAAAGCTATTTTGCAAACTTAGTGTCTCTTTGTTTCAATCTACATTTTCCTCCTTCCCCCTCCGAACATCAACATCTGGGGTCCTTGAGGCTTGCCTCTCCATGGCATGACCCTCAAAGGTACCCACCTACAGATGAACATTCATGGCCCTTGTGGCAAACATTGGCCCTACTTCGAAGATTCATCGCCCATGAGTCATGGTCACTCTTGATGGCTAGCCCTCGAGCGTTCCACACTCACACTTGGGTTATCGGATCGCCGTGAGGCCACTCCGAATTTTGAGGGTCACCCCAGAACAATCCGTTTGGTGGTCTTTTATTATCTCTGGCATGTCCCGATCTAGGGGAGATGCTGCCCGATTTTTACCAGAGCTTAAGAATACTCAAGAACAAGTGAATGAGCTATCCTCTGAAGACAAGAACAAACTGAACATTCAATCTCACACACAGTGGGCCTCTGCGAATCAAACCCTCTGAATAAAACACTTACGAATTCATGCTAATTTACCTTAATAAACAACTAAAACACTTAAACCCCCTCCTCATCCATCTAATCTATCAATTAGATGAACAAACCAACCATCCAACTTGCTTACGGGTGAAAAGAAAAAAAGGAAACACAGTAAAAAGCTTTGAAACAACCCCACAGAAGCTATTTCGGCGCGGGCTAATATGCCGTGGTCACTGTTCCCCGATGCCGTTTTAACCCCCCACTTTCGATATCCCATCCACCTTGTTGTCGCTCTCAACCGGTGCGCACTGAAGCCTCCTAATTCGATGTGCATTTGGACACCTTCGCCCAACCATGTAACTGGCACGCCCTCCCTCTTGTAACCCCCTATTCTGATGAGCATGTGTCCACTGTTCAACCCTTAATCTGACGCGGTCACACCCGACGCGCCCTTCCCTTAAGGCCTTATTCTAGCGCGCCCCGGCTCACCCCATATCCGCCCCCCCCCCTCCATTTTGACTTCCTAAACCGGCGTGGCATCTGTTGACTTCCTAATACAACGTGCTTACTGCTCACCTTCTATTCCAACGCGCTACCTCTGATGGGCTATTCCGACACGCCTCCTTAACATAAAAAGAAAGGGGATAATCAACTAAAAAGAGAAATGTTCAAACTAGAATTAAAGATTAATGTTAATAAAAAATTAAAAGAAACACCATTATCTCTTTCTATAATTAAAATTTTGTTCCAGGGGCGTTGCCCCCCGAAAACCCCGGCAGGTCGATCCACGTGCGAGGGCGCACGATGGCGAGTTCAGGCTCCGCACTTAACAAAACCCTCCCCTGGACTGTGCGTAAAGAGAAAAGCAACGACACCTTATGGTATCGGACGTGGTCCATGGAATTCCCGACATAGCCGTAGTCCAAAATCATATCGGGCCAATTGATTCAACTGTCGATAGTCGATGCATAATCTCATGGATCCGTCCTTCTTCTTAACAAATAATACTGGTGCTCCCCATGGGGAAGTGCTAGGCCTGATAAATCCCTTCGTGATGAGTTCCATTAACTGCTCCTTTAATTCCTTCAATTCGGCAGGAGACATTCTATAAGGTGCCTTGGAGACTGGACCGGCTCCAGGGACTAAATCAATAGTGAAGGCCACTTCTCTTTCTGGGGGTAATCCGGGTAAATCTTCCGGGAATACATCCAGAAATTCATTTACTGTTGGAATATCTTCTAACTTAGTTCCCTTGGTTTCCTTGAGTGTTACAAAGGCAAGGAATGATACACATCCCTTCCTTATCATCTTACTGGCTCGAAGAGCTGAAACAAGCGACGCCTTGCGTAGCTTCTTAGGGGAAGTAAAGACTAATTCTGGAAAGTCTGGGAATATAATCTTGCTGTTTCGGCAATCTACTGTTGCCTGGTACTTGGATAACCAGTCCGCTCCCAAAATGGCATCATACTCTTTCATGTCCAGACTAATTAAATTGATAGGTAGATTCCTTCCCTTAACCAATATGTCACAGTCAAGGTAGTGATGTGAAATAGTTGACTCCTTACCAAGAGGAGTTTCAATAACCAAATCTACCCATTCCGGTTCATGAGGCAGTGGATCAATAAACTTCTTGGAAATAAAAGAATGTGATGCTCCAGTATCAAAGAGAACATAAGCAGGCTTGGAGCAAATAGTTAGTGTACCTTCTACCAGTCCGCCTTCCTCTTCTTCGGTCTCCTTAATAGCATGGAGACGTGTGCTTTTGGTGACTGGACGCTTCCCGTCCCCTGGAGAATCTTTCATCATTGGGCAGTCTGGAATGCGATGATCCCGACTCCCACAACGGAGGCATGCTCCTAACTTTCTCCAGCATTCCTCGGCCCTATGCCCGGCCTTGTCGCAGTGTTTGCATACCACGTTGGAGGAGGTGGTAGTGATGGAGAACGGTTTGGATGTCTTTTGGAGCTTCTTATCTTTTGAAGACTCGCTTTCACTATTCGGTCTCTTATTATTGGCGAAACTGGGCTTGTGATTACTACACCCGACCTTGTTCTTCTCTCACCCACGGATCTTATCGGACAATTCCGTGGCATCTTCCAGTAGCTGTGCTCGGCGCACCATTTCAGCATAGATTTGAATATCTAGGGGTGCCAATTGTGTAATATATTGGGGCCTAAGCCCATTAATGAATCTCCTGGCTTTCATCTTCTCGGTGCTGATTAGGTGTTTGGCATACCGAGATAGCCTGGCGAATTGAGCTTCGTAATCTGCCACCGAAAGTGATCTCTGTTTGAGGGCGGCAAACTCGGAAGCCTTCTTCTCCTGTACCCTGTCGAAAAAGTATTTGTCGTTGAAGTATTCGACAAACTCATCCCATGTTACTTGTTCGGGGTCTATAATAGCTTCAACGGACTCCCACCAACAACGGGCGTCTCGTTCTAATTGAAACGTGGCCAATAACACCTTCTCTTTGTCTTCGCATTGCATTACCCTGAAAATCCTTTCGATCTCCCGGAGCCAATGCTCGGCATCGTCCGGGTCTGTGGATCCCATAAACTTAGGAGGATTCAGACTCCTGAAGCTTTGGTGTAGATTTCCTGCTACCCGTTGCGCACCTCCTTGCGCTACTGTCCGTGTTATTCCATGTATGCTTATGGATCTAGGTCCCAGGTTCATTGAGTCATTCCAACATCATCTTTGGGGCTGTGCCACATCCAGTGGTATCAGAGCGGTTATATGCTTTTTATCACAAGTCTAGTCTTTGGGCGTCTTCACACTAGGTCACTCTTAGGTGCACACGTACACCTGTGCATAGCCCACCCAACATTGCATGTCCACCCGTAGCGGAACCCCTTATCAATCCATTCCATCCTCCTTCAATTCCCCAATGAATCCCAATCCCCAATGGAACCCTACCCCCAACGAGCATGAGCTCCCTGATCACATTAGGTTCCTTATGGAGGGTTTGACCAATGTCTTATGGCGGCTTGATGACATAATAGCCCGACTTGAGCAACTTGAGGAAAATAGGCCTGCCCCAAGGGTGGATGATAGAAGGGCACCTCCTCCACGTGAGGGACCAGCCATAGGAGAGCTCAATCGTGACCACCCACTCGAGCCGGAAAGGGACCCACCCCCTAGGAGAGATGATAGACCCCCCTGGGATAATCCGGATGATCACCTTGTAAGGCTTGTGAAAGTTGATGCCCCTACCTTTGATGGGTCCCATCACCCGAGCATCTACTTAGATTGGGAGGCGACTATGGACTAGTATTTTGATTAGTACCCCATGATCAAGGATAGGAAAGTCTGACTTGGCAAAATGTAACTTACCAAGTTAGCCAAGACCCATTGGTTGAACGTTGAGGGATTGGGGATAGTTAGGAGGGAATCCCCCATCACCATATTGGGGGCCATGAAAGAACAACTCAAACTCAAATATGTCCCCCCCTCTTACCATCAAAACCTCCTAGATGAGTGGCAAGCCTTAACCCAAGAAGGGAAGATAGTGATGGAGTACATTAAAAAATTTGATTACTACCTTCTTAAGTGTGGAGTCCAAGAGGATCCCACGGTCACACTGTCCCGCTTTAGGAATGGGCTTCAATTTCACATAAAGAAGGAGCTCTTCATGCGTCAAGTGACCACCCTAGAGCGAGCCTACCAAATGGTCCGAGATGCCGAGAAATTCTCTCGATATACCCGAATGGTTCCCCCTCGGGGGATGGACCCCAAATCCTTGGCACCTCGGACCAACACCCCACCTCCTCAACGAGGTCTCCTTCCCAACCCCATGGGAGCTCCTCCCACCCGGGCAGCCCCTCCTAGTGGCACCCTTCCCCATCGCCCCACGAGTGGTGCTCCCAACCCCACTCCCAATAGACCCAATCCGGGGCCCACCCCCCTACACAGTAGGGCCAACCGCAACTACCAAAGCGGGCAACAATGCTTTAGTTGCCTTGGGTATGGACACTTCGCCAATCAATGTCCCACCAAGGGAGCATCTAGCTTGCTCATTGAGGAGGCTAATCTCCTACCCCAAGCTGGAGTTGAAGAAGAGGTTGAGGTGTATGAGGCCTCTCCCGACTGGGAGGAAGAGTATGAGACCCACTACATGGAGGCCAATCAAGAACAACCTCCTCCACCCACCGACCCTCACCTTGGAGTGGTCAGGTGTACCCTCACTCAAGCCCAAGAACATGATTGGAGAAGAAACACCATCTTCCATACCTACATCTGGATAGGGAGTCATGCTAGGAAGGTCATCTTGGACAACGGGAGTAGTGTGAATGTGGTGTCCCCCGACACCGTCAAACCACCATTTTTTTAACCCGCGCCCTCCCTTCTGTCTCCTCACTCTCGATTTCTCTCTCTCTCTCTTCCTCTCTCTCTCCCTCCCTCAAATGCTCTCTCTATCTCTCCCAATCCCGCTCGGTTTAGGTCGAAACGACGTCGGACCAGGTCGTGGGAGGTGCCGTTGGAACGGGCTCGATGCGTAGGTCGAGGTGGTACCCTTTATTCCACAGTTCGGGGAGCGTGGAGACGAGACGAGTAGAGAAGAGCCATGATGCCCCGTCATCTGATCTGCTTCGTTTAGCGGGCTTCATCACGATCGAGGTAGGAGAATGGGTTCCTCATCTCGCCAGGAACATTTTCACGCCCCATGCGTTGCCAATGGGGGGCGTTTTCACTGTTTTACGTGCTAAACCCTATTTTGGAGATTTTAGGCCTAATTTTAAGATTTTTCTTCTCCTCGCTCAGTTTTGGTCCAGACAGTCACCGATCGAGGCGCGGGAGGCGCCGTTGGGAAGGTCATGTCGCGAGGATCGCGTGGGCATCCTTCTTCCCTCGATCCGCGGAGCGTGGAGGTGCGTGAAGTCAGGAGGTCGCCGTGGCCCTCGTCATCCGTTTGACACCAGATCAGCTTCCTCGTCGTGTCATATGTAGGGGGATGGACTCTCTTCCTCGCTAGGAACCCGTCGGTACCACATGTGTTGTGATCTAACGCCCGTTGCATCATTTTCTGTGCATTATTTCATGTTAGCATAATTTTAGTCTAAAATTAAGAAATTGTTTCCATAGCCATTGTATTGTGATTTTAATGGCACGTTTAGTTGTAGAATGGATGTTTGGATGCATGGTTTGGCAGGTTAGTTTGTTTTCACGCGTCCCCCGTCGATTTTGGTCAACCGGGAGGGAGTTCGGTATCGAACTCATCCAACCCGTACCCCAGTCGACATAACATGCCAGGACTGGTGCGTTATGGCCCTTTAACGCACCTAAAGTGGTGCGTTATGTGCCCTTTCACAGACTCCTCCAAGTCCGTCATTTGACCCTTGACCGGTCGTTTGACCATTGACCCAGTAAGGTGGTTAGCATAGCGGTGTAGGGTAGATCCGTTATAGTCATATAACACCCCAGATCTGGTGCGTTATATTTTGCATTAAAACTGTGGATTTTCTATTGATTCTTGGCATTCGGGTGACTTTAACGGGCTCAGACCCATGCGTTATATCCTCATAACGCACCAGCCTTGGTGCGTTATGTTTCTGTGGTTTCTGATTGCAGTTCGGGTGCATATAATGGGCCATGGAAGGCGCGTTATACTGAGCATAACGGCCCATGTTTGGCGCATTATGCCCTGCATTTCTGGTTACATTGCATTGTTTGGTTAAGTATAACGAGCCACGGGAGGCGCATTATACTAAACATAACGCCCCATGCTTGGCACATTATGATATGTGTTCTTGGTTTCTCGCCATTGTTTAGTTGAGTATAACGTACGGGGGTAGGTGCGTTATGCTGAACATAATGCCCCAGTGGTGGTGCGTTATGGTCTGCATGTCTGTGTGCTTGTGTTCACATAGGTGTTCGGGTGAGTTTAACGGATGGAGGGAGGTGCGTTATGTACCATATAACGCCCCTGCCCTAATCCGTTATGTCAGGTAACGGTCCCAGCTTGGTCCGTTATACCTTCTGGCATTCTAAAAAGGGTATGTTTGTAGTCGTCGATCAGGCCACGATTCCTTGCGGCCAGGAGGACGTCGTCCAGGTAGCGGACTTTGTCCTCGATCTCGTCGAAGCGTTGGAGCCGGCGATCCATCTCCGGGTTGGAGTGGAGTGGGCTGCGTACCCTCGGCGCGGGCACGCTACGGGATCGCCGGGTACTTGAGGCCGAGGAGCGGGAGGCCTCCCGCACCTGGCAGTGTTTTTCCCCAACTTGGCCTCCCCCGTCCTCCCGTGGCAAGACGCAACAAGGGTTGGTCCGTTGGTCCTTGGCAAAGTTTTGCCATGGCTCGGAGTTGTGATCGTATCTCGTCGATCTCGCCCGGGGTAACTTCCTACCGGGGGTGATTGGAGGAGGCCTCCTGAGACCCTTGGCGAGAGGTAGGTCCTTGGTGGGACCCTCGCCCCCGGTGGCTGGCATTGCGAAGGCTCCCACGGGGCGCCATAGCTTTTCGCTCTGCTTCCCACAGACGGCCTCAAGAAGTGTAGCGGCAGGAAAACGGATCCTAGGCCACGTACCACCTTCTCTATTTATTTGTTGGGGAAGTCGTCTCACGCCCGTGGAGCCCTACAAATATCAAAGTCAAAAGAAGCGTCAGAAGGAGTCCCGGGTGTTACCCTAGGGGACAACCCTCCGATGCTTAAGTCAGTGACCGGAAGCATTGTGCAGAGAAGATCAGAAGAGGGGGAGAGAGAAAGAGATCGCTGTGGTAGCTTGTAGAGTCAAGGGTGGCCTCCGGATGAGCGCTCTTTTTTCCCGGTGGACACTCGGTGAGTGCTCGCCGGGAGGTAAGGTTGCCAGAGGGAGACTTGTGGGTCGCGGGCGGAAGCTCTCTTCTTCTCTCTATGTCGCAGGGCTAGTCGCCTCCTTCTCTGGAGCAGGGTTTTGGCAGAATGAACCACTGTCCCCCCCCTTTATCCTCTTCCTCTCCTTTTATATGGGGTTGTCCTGGAGTGGAGACCTCGTCCCTTAGCAGGGAAGGTCCCCCATAGTAGAGTAACGTTCCCCCGCTACAATAGCGGGAATTGCCCATTGGAGGGTGGCTTCTCCCGCGTAGGCCAGCCTCGGGGCGAGTCTTACGGCACTCATGGGGCGTACTCGCTCGCTACGGGATCAGGGCCGAAGTCGTGGGGAGTAACGGTCGGTCGTCGGAGGATATTCCGACGGAGACCGCGCGTAGACTATGCTGTAAATCCGAGGCCGTTCCTAGGCCGGGCCTTCCCTTAGTGGGCTGAACGTCCCTGCCCGTCCTGTAGGAGAGCTCGTTGCACTAGTTCCTCTATGGGCCTAGTCGTTATTAGGCCGCTCTTAAGTCAAGCCGATTTTACCCTCCTCACTTCCCTCCCTACTCTCAGTCGCCGAGCACTCTGTAGGGGGCTGTGAGTAGGTCAGTAGAGGGTACTCTTCGGCTTCTCCAATCACCGGGCTCCTCACGTTGTGGGTGTCAGAGGCATTGGGATTAGCTTGGCACGTAAGGCTCTCTTAACGGCGGCGGATGTCATGCTGGTAATGATGACCCACGTCTTGTCGTGTTCTGAGAGTGCAGGTCTCGAATGGTTGTCTGTCAGGCGTGGCAGGCATCTTTTCACCTGCTCTGGGAGGAGCGGCGTGACCGGCTGCAGACGGTTATAAGGGGGACTGCGTGATTTCCCCACAATTCTATCCACGCCTGGTTGGTCGTTGTGCCCTCTGTCATCGTCTTCTTCCCGCGTCTGGTGAGGACTCTTTTCTTCCTTGTGTTCTATTTCTCCCATAGTCATGCCTCCTCGTAGGAAGACCCTTTGAGTTAGTTCTTCCTCGTCTGAGGAAGTCTCCCAAGACCGAGGGGGCATGCCCAGCACTTCTGGTGCAGGCACTAGTAGGCCTAGGTCTCTGCCGCTGGTCTCGTAGCGAGTCTATAATGGCCTACGGGAAGCCTTCTAGATCCCTCCGAAACTCGACATCATCTTCCCTGCTGTAGGTGACGACATCATGGCTTATCCTTCCGGTGGGATCATGATGCCAATAGCTTCTTTCCAAGCGGGCTTCCGTATCCCTGTTCATCCCTTCATCGCGGCTGTCCTTCACCATTATGGATGGCGTCCTGGGGCCATAACCCCAAATTCGTACTCCATCCTATGTGGGTTTGTCTACTCGTGTCGTAGGGTGTCGGTGGAGCCGACTGTTGACCTGTTCCGACATTTCTACCTCCTCCAGAGTTACCCATCCGACACATACTTTGACTATTTCAAGTCTCGCTCCTGCCAGTACCTCATTCGAGTTTCCTCCACTGCGTACAATCACAAAGGTTGGGCGGAGAAGTATGTATACCTCGTCAAGTCGCAGGAGTGGGAGGCCTCCAATGGATGGATGCGTGGAGGTTTCCCTTCCACATGGTGAGACACTAAGCCTCCCCTCCGGGCCGAGGATCGGTGAAAACTGAAAGTCGTCGAGCGGTATCCTCTGGCTGACGCAGACTTGGCTCTGACTCCGGCGCTACTTCAGGAGCTGGGATTGTGTCTCCCGTTGCCGCAGGGTACGGGTTTTGTTCCTTCCATGGGTCGCTTTCTTACGAAGAATGCTTAATCGAACTCTGTTTTACTTTCAGGGGCACTCGAACCTCGGGGTTGGACCTCCGAGATCGTCGAATTGCCGTGGAACGTTCCTCACCCCGTTGATCACATGATCCCGGGGACTGGCCAGGTGTCGGTCGTTCTCCCCCCCAGTCGAGGTAATTTTTGCCTCGGGAAGGTTGCAGCTTCCGGTTCCTACCGAAGTTCCCTTAGTGCGCTCGCCAGCCATGCCTGTTACGGGCGGGGCGGCTCCGTGGAGAGCAAAGGTCTTAGCCCTCCGAGGGACTCTGTTGAAGAAGTCGGTGGTGCCGTTGGCGAGGGCTCCGGCATGGCTGGCGGCAGTCATGTAGCCCTGACTGACGATGAACTGGCGGTTATGGATGCTCGTCGCCGGTCGAGGAAGCGTCCGAGGACTTCTCCCCATGTTCGACGCCGCACTCCGCCTGCGCCGGTGTCTTGGCGGCCCTCTTTCGGGGCTCCGCTGCCTCTAGTGGCCGGTGAATCGGTGGTCGTCCCCCTGCTCTGGTACCTTCGGTGCGGGGGCGTGACAAGGGCAAGGCTCCTGCAGTTGGCGCGGAGGCATCTCCGCGACGCAGCCCGCCGTCACCTCCTCAGGATCCGTCGTCCGAGTTGTTCGATATCTGCATCGTCGTCGACCTTATGGGAAGGAGCATCGGCTGGCATAAGACTTTGGGCAAGTCTGGCCCTGAGGTCGAGGATGAATTGGCGGCGACAGCTGCCAAGAGCGTCTGCCTGGTCGCGGGCACCTTTGGGCTGTGGAGGCATCATTTCCGGGGTCTCACTCGGAAGCTGGAGTCTAGTCGGGCTTCTCAGGCAGAGTCAGAGAAATGCTTGACGGAGGCTGAGTTGGCCCTGAACGAGCTCCGCGAGCAGTTCTTCTAGCAGGGTCTGGCCCTCTCCGGCATGGAGCGTGACCGAGACGCCTTCCGCGAGCGGGCAGATGCTGTCGAGGGGCGAGCAGGTGCTGCCGAGAAATGAGTGACCGAGCTGGGGGAGCAGGCCTAGGCTGCAGAGGCTCGTGCTCGGGAGATCGAGGCCGAGCTGGCCAGGTTACGCTTCTCGCTGTCGACGGCGGGTGAGGAAGTGGTGGAATGCTTCCACTCTTCTGCGGCCTACCGGGAGGAGCTGATGAAGGTGGCCCTGGAGTTCTACGGGCTAGCTCGTGACCGAGGCTTCCGGGAGGGTTGGAGTGCCACCGTGACGGCTACTGCAGCAAGTCTGGGGTGTGAGGCCCCGGTCCTACCTCCCCCCTCGCCGCCCTATGACCCGGAGGCTGCTGCGGACGAGGAGGAGGCTGCTGAAGTTCAAGCTGGGGTGCATGCGCCGGTGTCGGGCACGGGAGAGCACGCTCCCGTGAACACCTTGGTGGCAGAAGCCCAGGTAGTGGAGCTGGACGAGGACTCTCCTCCTGTCGGTGCCGTTGACGCGTGTGACCCCAGTGTGCTCGGGGCATGTGACCATGTATCTGGGGTGGATCCTTAGGAGGACTCCCGTACTTGCTTGTGTTTTCTTTTCATTTTCCTCCGTTTCTGCCCAGGGGCAGTCTTCTCTGTGTAACGCTCCATCTTGAAATTACATATGACATGACTCAATAAAATAAAAATACATATGATATGACTCAAATGAAAGGGAAAATAACATGAGATATCATAGGCGGACTCCTCAAGGTGGTGCCGGAGATCCGAGCTAAGGAGAGCGACGTGGGATGCCCCCATCACACAGACTCCAAAACACCAGTCCTAGAGTACAGACAGGCTAAACAAGCACTGTCACACATACTACAAAGCACCAAGGCAGCACAGCAACTGCCATCAGACTTCGGACAAGGCAACTAAACTTACTCACGTAACGATCCTTGAGTCTCATGACTCGGAGTCAAGATCGTCGTAAAATGGCGGAGACATGCTGCCAATCGATCTAATCCTAAGCAAGAGAAAATGACACAACCGAAGGAAACGACTCGCGTAGACCCGAGGGAACACCAAGACTCTCAGCTCACATAGACATGCAAATCGAGATAAGATGAACCTCAAGCCATCCAGAATCACTGTCTCAGGCTAGAGAGAAATAGCCGAGACACATACAAGGTCATCTGTCAACCACTAGGTCACACCGGGTTGACCAGAACTTGACAACGAGTCACAGAACATGGCACAATACACAAGCACTCCTGGCTCACAGCCCTCATAGAACGTCAGGAGACGTCCGCGGGTCAATGGGTGAACCATGAGGTAAAGTTAAGGCAAACAGAAATTGAAACGACGGGAAACGACACTCTGGGCAGAAGCGATCCATCACTCAGCCGCTAGGCAAACCAAGCAGTCAAGGAGGAAGTTGCTATGCACACAAAGACAAGGACATTGGGGGTCACATACCGGGCCACGAGGCGACTGTGACGGTCAGGGATATGGCCGCTACAAGTCGACCCTCGAACCGACTACCCAGTCAAACCACTAAGCACAGACACCAGTAGTCCAGGCGAGGACTGCTAGAGACACCGCCCTAACCAACCTAAATGCTTAACTCTAGACAAATGGGACACATACACGGATAGACAGACAAGGGATAGGCCATCACAGCCACCAGACACAACAACGGACACAGCTCACTGCACGGTCACTAAGGGGCCACTCAGGGGACTGAACGGTCTATAGGAGGACCACCCAATCAAACTGACCTACTACAGTAGCTCGGTCAAACCGGTAAGAATGGTCTGGGACTGACCGCTCAAAGGACAAAATGATTAGGGGCAAACCGTTCCACAAACCGCCATGGGCAATTGAATGGTCTATCGAACGACCACTCAAATGACCCCAAGGCAACAGAACGGCTAGGCAAAGGCTGTTCAAATCGACCAAGGACATAGCACAGTTAGGGGATCACCGTGCAAAGGGGACGAATGGTCCTCACTGGGCCGTACAACCCACGGAATGGTCTATCGCGTGACCGCGTAGACCCGAACCGACATAGATTGAACGGTCACACATTGGACCACGCAATCACCTAAACGGCTACTGTGAAACCGTTTAGGCGTCACAGTGAACAAACCAAGGGATAGGCCAGATTGCGGCCTTTCCACGCCTCGTTCATTCTGAAATGAAGGGGATACAACCACAATCACATTACCGATCATTTAGACTCCAACAGGGGTCAGATCGGCTGACAAACGGCGAGAAACGGGCAATTCTACAGAATTGACCCAAATGGAACCACTGGACTTCTCGGGCACCTAACAGTCCCGAATGACTGCCAATCGCCGCGAGGAACTAGTTCCGTCGACGGGGTTTTTATTAGTCAGTCAGTTGGACCACCGCGAGGAACTAGTTCCGTCGATGGGGTTTTTATTAGTCAGTCAGTTGGACCACCGCGAGGAACTAGTTCCGTCAACGGGGTTTTTATTAGTCAGTCAGTTGGACCACCGCGAGGAACTAGTTCCGTCGACGGGGTTTTTATTAGTCAGTCAGTTGGACCACCGCGAGGAACTAGTTCCGTCGACGGGGCTTGTTGACCGGAATTAAGATGGGAGGGGGACGTAGTGAAATCAAAAGGGGAAGGGAACCGCCACGGGGAGTGAACCTCCGCGCGGGTGAGGACGAGAACGAATAAACTAAGGAATGGAAATACAAGACAAATGAGGGGGTGTGATCGCCAGAGGTGGTGTACCTCAAAATAGTGAAGTGATCGCGTCTCGTTTCCGAGCTGAGGGACGTGGGCTCCTTCTTCCTCTCCCTTCGGCCGGCCGAAGGGGAGGGCTTTCCTCTGACAGTTACCCTGACAAAAGAGAATGAAACAACGGATCAGAATGGTGACGGTGCAGCATCAGTCCCCTGTGATAACAGTGATGAATTCATGGGCAAAACACACCTGGTTGGTGTTGTTTTAAACCCCTTTTGAGAATGCAAAGGGATAGACAGATGATATGATGAATGAACGTTCGTACAAAGGTAGCACTCAGAAAATGATTACTGATGCATGCAAATACTATAAGAATTAAACGAGAAAGGAGGGAGTAAGAAAACGCTTATTGGTGATGCAAGTGGCGGGCTTTGGGCGAGTTTCTTCGGCAGGATGAGCACGGCCTTAGGGCACGACGCGTCGGAACAATCGTCTCCCGTATACACGAACACCCGGAGACTCGATAGGACTTTACCGGTGTCGATGTCGATGTGAGAGAGGGAGAAAGAGCTCTCTTCTTTTTTTTATCTTCTTTTTTTAGAAAGGTGTTTAGAGAAGATGATATAAAAGGGGCTTAACAACAAATAATAGAAATAGACGGTGAAAATATAGAAGTAAAAGGGGGGTGAGGCTTTAAGAACAATAAGTATACATACATAAAAAAATAGAATAAAGTAAAGTAGAAATAAGTGTGTGTAAACGGTAGAGAGAGATAGAAAGAAAAGAAATAGAGAGAGAGAGAGAGATCGTGAGAGAGAGGGCGGGTGAGAGGGATAGAGAGAGAGGGGGAGGGAGAACCGTGTGTGTGTGCGTGAGTTAGAGAGAGAGAGAGAGAGTCCGTGGGTGAGAGGGTGAGGTGATGGGAGAGTTGCTGGAGGGGGTCGCCGGCAGCATGCATGGGAGGCTCGCGATGGAAGAAAAGAGAGGGTAGGAGGTGAGAGGTGAGGCTGCCGGCTAGGTGTGGGAGGTTCGTGGGCGGTGTGGTGAGATCTCGTCGGAGATGGCTGGCTAGGTGGAGCGGTCAGCAAAGGGGGAGGCGGTGAGGCCGATGGTGGCCGGAGGTGGGCGCGAAGGCAGTGACGGCGGTGGTGTGGGGGACAGATGGCCGGAGGGCTGGGGTTGGGCGAGAGAGAGAGTTGGAGAGGGAGAAGAAGGCCAGGGGTGGGTTGCTCGCCGCGGGTGTTAACAAGAGGAAGAGGGGAGGCGGTGGCGTGGGTAAGTGGTGGTGGTGAGAGGAGAGACCGTGGGGAGAGGGAGGGGTGACATGGTGTAGCATCGGTCTCGTGTCCCGGTGCCCTGAGATGTGCCACCAACCATCGGTCCCTTACCCTTGTCCTCTCGGGGGACTGGGGGTGTGGGAAGGGAAGGCCGAGCTGGTAATGCAGGCTGATAAGGCCGAGGGACAGAAATAGGTGCCTGCGGGCGAGGGGGAGGATCCCTCGGAGGGAAGGTGCGGGGCCTGGGAGCAGTGGAGGGGTCGTGCCGAGGGGGTTCCGGGGGACGAGCCACCGGAAACTGGCTGTAGGAAGTAGACGTGGGATGAGGGTCAGCCCCACGCTGATAAGTGACCCCCTAGCGTTGGACGGGAGCGAACTCCGTCTCAAACTGCTCCAACTCGAGAGCGACATGGTATGCGTCCTCCAACCTGGTAACATTGCGACGAAATAGCTCATACTGATAGTGGGGTCGCAAGCCACGTCGGAAACGCGAGATAGGCATGGTGCTCTCCTCCGTGACACCGCATCGCAAAAAGTACTCATCAAACTCCGCGATGTATTCGGACACGGATCGGTCCCCTTGAGTGAGACTCTGCCACCTATCAATGAGACGTTGACGGTACGTGGCAGGGAGGTACTTACGCCGAAGCCTCTCCTTCATCTCATCCCATGAACTTACTGGAGGCTCATGGCGTTGACGGATCAAACTCTCCACATTGCTCCAATATGTTTGAGCTTGTCCCATCAACTTCATTTTGGCATACCTCACTCTCCGGTGGTCCGTCATCTCGCACCACTCAAAATATCGTTCCATGCTAGCCTCCCAATCAAGGTAGATCTTGGGGTCCAAAGACTTGGACCCATCAAATGTGGGTGGTTCCGCACGGACGGACTTGAGGATCCGATCGTCCTCGTCATCCCTTCGTGGTTGGAGATCACGCCGGCGTCGGCCATGCCCCGCATACTCGTTGTCGGACTCGTAGTCCTCAAAATGGTGGGCACGTGGCCGGTGCTCCTCAACCCGATGTGGGGCGAGCTAGGCAATGGGCGAGGGCTGGGCAGCAGGCGCCTGAGGGACCGGAAGAATGCTGGGTAGGTCCCGACGAGGAGCCCTCTCTACACTCTCTAGTCTCCCGACCAGATCTTGGAAAGATCGGTCAGAAGCCTCGACATGTTCCTCCAAGGCTTGGAGTCGGCTCTCCATATGCTCGGTATGCTCCTTAAGAGTCATCTCGAATCTACCCATGCGCTCCAATAGTTCCTGAACCTGGTCCTCCATAGGACGACTTCCTAGGTTGGCACCCCTGGGTTCACTCATAGTGTCAGGGCGATGGTAATGGGCACCTCCACGGGTGGGCATACAATAGACCTAAGGGAGCTAAGGGGTGACGGGAGACCAATGCAAGACAAGGAAACTAAACCAAATGCAATTTAAAACACTCTTTTTTTTTGTATTTTGGAAATAATGACTACCCTAGACTCAAACCGTGCTCTGATACCAATTTGATGCGGGACGACGGTGAGACTCGATATGCGGACACGATCCTAAGACCTGGACGAGGTGACACGACTCACGAGTAGACGCGACCAGCAACTAGATGACCAAGTCATCACCTAACGTGGTTCTCGAAGGGACAAAGATGCCCCAAACAAGAAGCGCTCGCTCACGGTCGTCCCCGGTGAGGGAAACGAGTCGATCTGCACGGTTGAGAAATCGGCGATGAGTCTTGGGTGGTCGTCTTCTGAGGATCGCAAAGGTAATTTTTTCATATTTTTCTGAATTTCTTAAATTTTCAGATTTTCCTATTTAAACCCTCAACTCTCTCTCTCCCCTCTCATTTCTCACCCTCCATTCTCTCTCTCGTTTCTCTCCAGTCTCTCGACCTCTCGGCACGGGACGCGCGACCGTGTGGAGCTGGCCGAGGCGGGGACGCGTTGAGGAGATCGGAACATGGGATGGAGTGGCGATTCGAGCGTGGCGTGGCGCGATCCCTCGGTGGATTCTGAGAATCGACGCAGTTCGTATTTTGGCGATTTCGGCGTGGTTTAGTCGCTTCGGCGCACGAGATCTTCGGTGGAGGTAGGGAGACGGTTCCCTAACACGTGCACTTCATTTTTCCGTAGTTTTGTGATTTACGGTGTAAGAACGAGCGAGTTTTGACTCGTTGTAGTTTTTCGGGATTCGTAGGCTTCGTCGGAAAACGACGACGGTTCTGCGATCGATGGGAGTCAATGGACTCCTGGGAACGTCAGCGTTCCATTAATACCAATTTCACATCGATTGGCGGTCCCGTTTGACCGTGGGGAGCCCGAGAAGTCTGGTGACCCTTTTGGGTGATTTCGTTAGAATCGCCCGTTTCTTGCGATTCGTGCGTCGTTTTGACCCCAGTCGGAGTCTAGATGCTTGCTAGGGTGTTTGCCGTTGTGTTCCCTTCGTCTCGGTACAAACGGGGTGCGGGAAGGCCTCCGTTGGGCCAACCCTGCGAGTTACTCGCCGTGGCGGTTGTGCGGTCGAACCAGAGACCACACATCCCTTGTGCGGCCCTGTCTAGACCGCACATCGGCTCGGCGCGCTGCGCTGTGGCTTGGCGCACAGTGGGGGTTATGCAGTCTATCGTGCGACCGCATAACCCAGGTGCGGCCAAGGTCCAGCCGCCCATTCCCTTCCGGTTTCGAGTGGTTTTCTGTGCACTGAGGTGTGCGGCTATGGGCCAGCCGCATGTCCAGTTGTGCGGCCAAGGGTTGACCGCACAACCCTTGGTGCCGTTGGAGGCGTGCGACCCAGGTGGGACCGCATATGCCTTGTGCGGCGAAGCTCTAGCCGCCCTTCCCAAGTGCGGCTAGGGACCAGCCGTTCATGTGTTTCATCATTGGGGTGATGAACGGCCGTGTTGGAACCGTTCATCTCTCTGTGCGGCTAAGTGTTAGCCGTTCATCGTTTGTGCGGTCTGGTTATGGCCGCATGTCTCTGGGGTGGTGTAGTTCGTACATGGCCGCCCATCTCTTGGCGCGGCCCCTGTCTAGCCGCACATCCCTGAGCGGCCCAGTGTGGACCGTTCAAGGGACTGGTTGAGCCGGTATTTTTGTTTTGGCTGATTCGAGTTCCAAGTAAGCGGACCTCGATCCACGTACTGACTAGTGGTCTGACTGATGCTGGGTATCATGTGGGGACCAGGTGTGGGGCGCCGTGAGAGGTCCCGGGACGTGACGACTTCGACTTGTGTCACCGTGAGTCGGTGTTGGTACGAGGGGCGATCCCCTGTACTCCGTCTGGTTTAGACGTTGTTTTCCGTTGGCTGGAGAGTCTGCCGCCCAGTGACCGTTTGAGTATCGTGTTGGACTCCAGTCGACCCGGTTGTGACCCAGTGGTCGACTAGCGGTCTCGTGAATGCCCCAGACACCCGAGGGTTCCGTGTCCGTGTCACCAGCCTTCTTTTTATCATTTTTCTAACATCACCTTTTTTTTTTCTTATTAGTACTAACACCTCAACTCTCTTTCTTTTTTTTTAAAGAACCCCACTTGATAGAGATAGGGAGAGAGAGGGAGAGAGAGGGGCCATGCCACTAACGTGGTTACTCACTCTCTTTACATCCTATTTAAATATATATAACCTGTAAGACCTCCCATAGAGAGAAAGAGGTATCAGAGAGTGAGAGGGAGAGAGCGGTCACGGGAGGGGGGGGTTGTTTATATTTTTTTTTGTTATCAAATGCCTTAACAGAGAGACAACCGGATAGAGAGAGAGAGTGTCACAGAGAGAGAGAACGGGAGGAGGGGGTTTCCTCTTTTTTTTTTTATTAAATGACTTAGAGAAAGATGGGCGGGGTTGCATGTTTTTTTTATTATTTTTTTTTTATACACTTCAAAGTGCATCACGGGAGGAGGTTTGTTTCATTTTTTTTTTCTGTCAAAGTTTGCATGCACACCCGTAGAGAGAGAACGTTGGCAGGGAGAGGGGGGGGGTGTCCGGCGGTTGCGGCTGGCATTCAAGGGAGTTAGAGGGAGACGTGGGCTAGCAGAGGAGTTCTCGGTGGGCAAGAGAGGGAGGGAAAGGGAGAGAGAGAGCACGGGAGGGGGGGGTTTGTTCGCAAGGGTGGGCCGCGCGATGGTTAGAGAGAGAGAGCGTGAGGGAAGGGAGAGAGAGAGCACGGGAGGGGGGGGGTTGTTCGCAGGGGGGGTGGCTTCTGTGGTTGCTGCGGTGGGTGCAGGGAGTAGAGAAAGAGGGAGCGCGATGGTGTTTTGGGAAGGTGAGAGGGAGATGAGGGAGCTGTGGTCGTATGTGGGGTAGTTAGAGAGAGAAGGGTGAAGAGAGAGAGGTCCAGCGCATGCGAGGGGTCTCACGGTGGTGGGAGGTGGTGTTTGGTGGTTTGCAGGCGGGTGCATGCAGGGTGGGTGACGGGAGAGCGGGCTGCCTGGGTGTTCCGCTTAGAGGGGGGGGGAATGGGTGACCGGTGAGCTCCACGGGCGTGGCAGGTTGTGTGGTGGCAGTGAGAGGCCTGCCGCGGTGGGAGGACAGCAGGGTGGCAGCGGTCGCCGGTGGTGGTGCGCAGGGAAGGAGGTTGATGGGAGCGGTGGTGGGGCAGGCATGCAATGACAAGGACGACGCAGCAGCCGATCGCGGGCAGGGAAGGTCACCGCCGGGTCGAGGCAGGACCGTTGTGCACGGCGGGGCTGCTCGCGGACAGCGGCGACACCGGGAGGTGGAGCCGGCTGGGTGACCAACGGTGGTAGCAGGGGCCGCTGGGTGGGCCTGCTGCAGGTGGCGACGACGTACGCCGGCGTTGGTAGCCGGAGTCTGGTGGCGTGGAGGTGCGCTGCGTCGGCGAGGGAAGATGGTTCACGGGTGTCTGGTGCAGGGGAAGATTGATGTGCAGGGAGGGGGTTCACGGTGGCAGGGTGGTGGGAGCTTCCTGCTCAGGACGGCTGGGGCGTCCACGCATGGAAACAAATAAGATGGTGGAGTTGTGGCATATGGCAGGGAGGAAAGCATGGGGTGCGGTGCGGATGTGGCAGGAATGGAGAATCAAACAAAAGAGATAATAGCAAAGTGGAGGGGAAGAGCTTTACTACGGTGGAGGGGAGAGGAGAGATGGTGTGAGTGGGGTTGAATAAAATCATTAGTTAAATACAAGGTGTTACACCTAGGGCCAGAAGGATAGTTGAGAGTGGTAGGGGTTGTGGAGTAGAGCAAATCCTAGTGGTTCCTTGGTCAACTGTAGAATTCTGCCTTGGGATTTGACGCATTGTTGGCCAGGTGTATGGCCTTGATTGCCATGTACTGACGGTAGTGTCATGCCACTTTTGAGAATTGGGCGACATGGAGGTAAGAGTCCTCGGATGAGTGTGACTGTGTGCTAGTCTTTTTCGTAAATCGTGTCATGTGGCCCAACGAGGAATTGGATCATGATTGGTAATTGAGCGCAGGTTATGGCCATTCAGACTGGTTGAGGCGCGAGCGCACACTGTCTGGAGTTGAGTCAATGATTCGACTGACCTCGATCGATGTAATTGTGCTTGAAGTAGGCTTGAGGTATGGAGTCGATTGGCGTCAAGGGAGTGGCCCTATGGGGATGCCATTAATAGTCGAGGGAGCTAATCGAGTTGTCTAAGTGCCAAATAGTCTACGGTTTAGCGTGTTGGTGGCTTAATAGACGTGGTGCCCGAGGCAAGATAAATGTTGGTTAAAGCACCCAATTGCAGTAAGACTCAAAAGAGTTTGGAGCATGGTGATTTGGAAGCGTCGCTGACTAGATTATGATGTTAAGGTCAGAGATTTCCCCTGGCTCAAGAGGTGCGGTGCAAGGGAATCCTATGTGGAGTGAATGGTTGCTTGATCTGAGCGATGATGACTTCAAGTGGGGCACTATGAGTTGGATGCTATCGGCTGGCAGATTTGGGAGCTATGGAATTGCCTAGTATGGACTGGATGGCTGCGATGTGGAATAGCCATCTCCTCGACAAAAGAATCCCTTGAAGTGTGTGTACGAAATGGGAGCCCTAACATTGGAATCGTGTTGGAGGCGGCGGGCCCAAGATTAGCGTATTAAGTAGTTCGAGGCCAGGTGAGTGACCTCATCATTCACTTCTTTCCTAGACATTTATTGGTGGTCGGAGGGCCATGAGGAATCGAGAGGGTGACAAGTGAAGAGTGGTTAGTGTTTGGGCAGTATGGCTGGCAGCCCTGCAAGAGAAGCAAAAGAGGTGGTGGTCAATGGATTCTTGGTTGTTATGGGTTTCATGAATATGGATGATGACCGAGGAGACGTTGACCTCGAGACTGGTGTTAACTAGTGAGCATTAAGGTATTGGCCCAGTAGTGAGTGGTGCTGACTATGTGATGTCAGCAGAAGGGTCATGATCAGCTGAGATAGTAGTAAGAGCGTTGTTGGGATTGAGATGTAATCCCTGGGCATTTCCCACAGCCCGAGGGTCGACCCCTTCAGTTCTGCGTCCAGCTGCAAATGTTGACCTTGTGTGTTCGAACACATGGGTTCTTACAGCTGGATAGAACTCCGGGAATCACTCCATAACATATGGATCTGGTCCCCTGAGTGTCCCTTGACCAGTCCAGGAGTATAAAACATCTCATTGAGGGTGAAAACCCTAAGGCAATTGAAGGATTTTCGTAGCTACACACTTGGGCATATTTCTGGTTAACTTTTTGTGTGTGCAGGTTGCAGCAGCCTCTCCAGCCTTCTTCCACCTTGAAGAGTACGGTTTTGAGAAGGGAAGAGGAAGCATTCAAGCCTCCATTCGTGCTCTTGCTGCCAGCTACAAGTTGATCAAGCCGAATGAAATCTTCTTTCTCGATACCGAACATGGCCGAAAACTTCGGCTCTGCCTTGCCTTCGTATACTCGATGCACAGACTTTTCGGTTATGGACGAATTTAGAAGCCGGTCTTCATTCGTCAGCGTGTAGCGGAATGTTTCAGCCATTGTCGTTTCCTTCGTTGTTGATTCGTTAAGAGAGGAATGTCTGCCTCGAAAAATCGAGGTTGTCAATTACCACCCTAATTCCTCATTGGATTGCTCGAAATCCTTGAACACTCGCTCGTTGGGTGTACCCTTCGCTGCCGGCCGCGGATCATCGATCGGCGCGACAGTCAGCTTGGTCGCATCGGGCTTGAAGCCGTATTCGAGCGCCAGTTCCTTCCCGCGGCTCGACAGCTTCTCAATCTGTGCCGGCGACTTGACCTTGCGGGGTTCGTAAGCATGATCGCCAAGCGCCGCCTTCAAGGCCACTTCAGCCCCAGGCTTCCATGTCCGTTGCGTGCGTGTTTCAACCAGCTTGGCGCTCGGGATCACGGACCCGCCCAGCAATCTGGCATGAACCGTCTGTTCCAGCGCGGTCATGAATTTCTTTGCTTGATCGCGGACTTTGTAGAACCCGTCCAGTTCGGCATCGGTGAGCATCTCGATAAACTCCGTTCCTTCAGCGTATTGCCGGAAAGCCGCCTGCATCTTCGGGCAGTCGAGCAACACAGGGCAAAACTGGCAATGATCGCCAGGCACATAGTCACTTTCGTCCACGTCTTGCGTAACGACAAGTTCGTTCATTCGTGGAAGCAAAGCGTCGTGCCCGAATTCCAGCACACGCCCGAGCGTAGTTTCCCACACGTCCGGTTCCTCGAAAGTGCCATAGAAGTTCGGCTGCACGATCCCGAGATTGACCGGAAAATCCTTCGGACCTTCCTTCAGCCACGAGTGTTCCAGCACCATGAGAAAGGCATAATAGAGCAACTGCTTATTGTTCGTCGCCGAAACGCCGATGCCCTCGCCATTCTTGTAATCTCGCAGGAACAGCCCTCGCTTGGATGACCAAAAACCGAAATCAACTGTGCCCTTCAGGAAAGGGTGGACGTCCGGATGCGCCAGGGTTGTTTCGATCAGATGCTTGCCCTTGCCGTCACGAGGCCAGATACGTTCGCATTCGTTGACATAGACGGCAACCGCATTGGGATTGATGCCCTCCGGCGCACCGACGATATAACCGCCGATTTCCTGCCCGACGAATTCGAACGGTTCACGTTCTTCAATCAGGCAGCGGGCACCGAGCTCGTGGGCCGCGGTACCTAATTTGGCGTAGTCGGATTCAACTTGCTCCAGTTCGCCG
Source organism: Amorphophallus titanum (assembly GCA_024336825.1). Taxonomy (NCBI): domain Eukaryota; kingdom Viridiplantae; phylum Streptophyta; class Magnoliopsida; order Alismatales; family Araceae; genus Amorphophallus; species Amorphophallus titanum. The sequence goes on along the minus strand of JANBPO010002988.1, from coordinate 1,150,238 downwards.
GCTTCGTAAAGCGCGCGTTGCAGGAGAAAGGATCCGGCACATGCCATGAAACGGTGAGCCGCGGAGCCGCCAAGCGGGGAGTGTTCGAATTCGATCATTGCTGTGCCCGATCGATCAAGCGGCGCAAGGCACTTTCCGCAGCGCCTAACTCGACATCAATTGCATCGTATGCTTCCGCAGCGGCTTCGCTTTCGCCATATGGGATAGTCCCCTGAAAAGCCTTTTCTTCACAAGCATCTCGAAAGCGATTGATCGCCCGAGTGATAGAGGTTTTCGGTATTTTCATCTCTCAACCTTCCTAGATCATTGGTCGAACCACGCATTGACGAAAGCCGGCGCTGTCGCTTCCTCGTACGCGCGCCGGGCCAATCGCCTCTCTTTCTTGAGCCTTTTTTGCACCCACTTTTTGCTGCGCCCATCGAGTTTCCAGAAGGACATAACGATGTGTTTCATCTTCACCCATTCAGCAGGGGTGACACCTACAATTCGGGCCAACATTTCGTCGTCATTCGGGAGTGAGTTGCTTGGGACTTTCCACGCAGCAAGGAGCAAAAGGATATAAGCACCATGCTCCACAGTCTTTAAATGGCGGGTGGCGAGTTCGTAGTCGTCAACCCAGAACGGCATATATGGCAGCCGCTTAGACATGCGTTTTCTCCAGAATGACTTTGACGGCCCCGTTCTTCACCGGCTCGTCACGGCGGATCGCTATTTCCCAAGATGAATCGTCCAGCCCAATCGCATCCGATATTCCATCAAGATACGCCTTGCATGACGAGAGAACACCATCGGCATCCCTGCGGCGTTTGTCGGGCGGAGAGAATACAATGGTGGCTTTCAGGCTCTTGAGGTCGAGCAGCGACAGGCCAACATCATGTGCGATCCATGCCGCATACAATCGGGCGGTCTTGGTTGCTTCCGCCTTCTTTCGCCAGTGCACCCGTGCGTTTGGATGAAGGCGGCGATCTGGCCACGGCAATTCGATTGCGTCGATCATGCAGCCTCCTTGACAGGCTGGCCTATGAATACCGGTCCTGTCTTGTGGTGCTTGTCGAAGCGATACCAGGCGCAGTTGTCTTTGCCGGTCTGATTGGTACCCTTGATCCAACGGAGGCGACCGACCGAAACGATGTGGCTGCATTGGGGAAGGAACGGCGCGGCCTGCTTGGTATGCGCCCAGTCGGAGTCGAACAGCAGCCATGTTGGCGCGATAGACTGAAAGTGAAGGATCATCGGGTGAAGGATTTCCCGCGTCCAAGGCGGGTTGGTTATAATAGCGTCTGCGCCATTGAAGGCGAGAGCAGTCAGGGCGTCACATCCATCCTTAATGTCCATTGCGTAAACGCAGAGCATGCCAGCATGAGCAAGATATTTGGCTAGGTGACCATTTCCCCAACACGGTTCAGCGAACGTGCGCACATAGCCAAGGTGCGGCAACAACGCCTGAACGGCGCGCGGGTCTATCGTGTCGTATTCGTCCATTGGGCGACGTGGGAAATCGGACCTTTTGCCCAAGTCATCCCCTCCACGCGATAGCGAGGCTGGCCACAGAACAAATGGCTATGCCTAGGAGGAAGAGGTTGAGAACAACGCGGGTTGATCGAGTGTGGCATGGCGGCGCGGCCACGAAACCGCCAGCCGCTATGCAATGAGGGCAAAGACGGAATACAGGCACGCCGTGCAAGCAATGCTCTGTTTCAGCAAGGATTTGCGCGTCTAGAGCGTCTAACCCCTCCTTGCCTAGTACGCGCTTGCCCAAGTCATCCCCTCCACGCGATAGCGAGGCTGGCGGGTGGGGTAACGGGGCGGCCCGCTCCGGCGTCCGCCGCATGGGAGGAGTCGCGACGAACATGAATGGCCCCTGCACTTCTATCGGCCAGCCGTGCAGGAAGCTGGTTCGTAGCAACCCGAGACGAGCCTTGAGGGGAACTGCGCTTGGGAGCCGATTGCTTGACGCCTCTTTGCCAACCCGGCTGGCGGGCAAGCTTCAATTTAAGGCGATGGATCTTGCCGCTGACAGCGCCTCGGCTAACTCCAATCTTGGGAGCGATTTCTGCATGGCGCGTTGGTCGTGGGCCTGCAGGATGGAGATTTCCATGAAGTCCCGTTCCGGATGTGGCGAACGCTCAGGGGGAAGGGGAGCGAGTCGCCTCCAGAAGAAGCTGAAAAACATCGACAGTGTCATGATGGGTACCTCCTGCTTCAAGTCGTTCTGGACAGCAATGCGAGGCGCAGGGCCAGCAACGTGAAAACCATGGCCAGCGCGCGGGAGCCGAACTTGCCCGCGGCGCTCGACCCCTCGGGCAGAAGGCGCCGTACCATGCCGCTCAGCGTGCCGAGCAGGGCATTGAGGGTCACGCTAATCGCGGTGAGCAGGCCGCCGAGCACGATGATCTGCAGGGCCGCATGGCCCCGGGCGGGGTCGACGAACTGCGGCAGGAACATCATGTAGAACAGCATGGGCTTGGGGTTGAGCAAGCTGTTGAGCGCGGCCCGCGCGCTGATGGCGAGCCAGGACCGGCGCACCGCTTGGTAATGCCGCAATCCGCCGGATTGGCGCAGCGCCTTGTAGGCCAGCCACAACAGGTAGGCTGCGCCTGTGTAGCGGATCAGGTCGAAGGCGGGTGGCCAGGCGTAGATCACCGTGACCAGCCCGGACACCGTCAAGGCCGTATAGACCACGTTGGCCATGCCCAGGCCCAGCGCCGCGGCCAGGCCCGCGCGCGGCCCCTGGGCCGCCCCGTAGCTGACGACGAAAGCCATATTGGGGCCCGGTGACAGGATCAGCGCCAGGCAGGCGATGGAGAACATGGCGAGCGTCGAGGGAGCGGGCATGGCGTAAAGATTCCGATAAGCCGTACAGGATGCGTTGTTCTAGCGTATGCTATGAATCCAGAACAACGAAGAAATTGTTCTAGGTACAAATTGTTCTAGATACAAGTTCCTGCTCGTCCCCCATCATGCGCGAACCCCGCTACAAGACCATCGTCGACGATTTCACCGAACGCATCCGCTCGGGCAAGCTCATGCCGGGCACGCAGCTGCCCACCACGCGCGAGTTGATGCGGCAGTACGGCGTCGCGCTGGCCACGGCCTCGAGGGTGTATGCCGAACTGGGCGAGATCGGCCTGGTTGTGGGCGAGACGGGGCGAGGCACCTTCGTGCGCGATACCTCGCTGCCGCGCACCATGGGGCTGGAGCAGCGCCCGACCCGCTCGGGCGTGATCGATCTGAGCCTGAACCATCCTTTGCTGCCGGGGCAGGACGAGATGCTGCGCACCGGCCTGCGCCACCTGGCCTCCGGCGGCGATCTGGACGCGCTGCTGCATCCCGCGCCGCACGGCGGACGCGCGCACGAGCGGCAGATGTTCGCGCGGCATCTACGCAATCGCGGCATCCGGGTGCCCGGCAGCCAGGTGCTGCTCGTCAACGGCGCGCAGCAAGGCCTGTCCGTGGCGGTCATGGCCATGTTCCAGCCGGGCGACGTGCTGGCCGTCGATGAGCTGACCTATCCCGGCATGAAGAACCTGGTCCAGCAGGCCCACCTCGACCTGGTGCCCATAGCGCAGCGCCCGGGGCGCGGCGGCATGGATCTGGACCGCTTCGAGGCGCTGTGCCGCAAGCGCCCGGTGCGCGGCATCTACACCATGCCCACCCTGCACAATCCCCTGGGCCTGGTCATGAGCGAAGCCGACCGGCTGCGCCTGGCCGCCCTGGCCGAGAGATACGGCTTCGTCATCATGGCCTTCCACAACACGGCCTCGCGCTATCTCTACTCGCTCGGCCGCGAGAAGGTGCTGCCGGCCGCGCTCGGCCGGACGCACAAGCTGCACAAGACGCCCTATATCGCCTCCTTCGTGCAGACCGCCGCCTCGGTGGTGATCATCGCGCTCTTCGCGCTCTTCACCGGCTCCAACGACCCGACCAGCCAGGCCTATGGCCAGCTCTACGGGCTGATGGCGCTGCTCGGCACGATCCTGATCCTCGCGGCCCAGGCCATCGTCTCGATCGCGATCGTGGTCTATTTCCGCACCCACCATCCGGAGGACCACCACTGGTGGCGCACCCTGATCGCCCCGGTCCTGGCCTTCCTGGCGCAGGTCTGGGTGATCTGGCTCGCGGCCTCGCAGATGGACTT